>BMAO01016063.1:0-96563 GCA_019973975.1 Trichonephila clavata | reverse complement strand
TTATATATATATGTTACCGGCAAAGTATGAAATGTTACCGGCAAAGTATGAAATCCGGCATTCTATAGAATGCCTAGGCATTCTATACAATGCCTAAATCTAGCCGGCAATGTATGAAATGATTCCTATTTCACGCATTGCCTAGGCATTCTATAGAATGCCTAATGAAAACTGGCAAAGTATGAAATACATCTCAGATTCATTTCGAAAATTGTCAATTGGCAAGATATAAAACTTTTAACGAGTATCTCAGGCTCAGAATCTGTTAGTTGTACATTGCTGTTTGTTCGGAAATGTCAAAATACTCAATTTTACTTAAACTTGTTCAACAAAAAATTGTTTCTTCCTGTGCTACGTGAAAATGGAGAAGCAAGCTATAGTGTTGGAGAATGAGACATGGTCTAAAGCAGGGGTCGGCCACCTATGTCACACGTGCCACATGTGGCACGCGGAAAAATTCTCAGTGGCACTTTGCAAAACTCAACAAATTTGTAAATTTTTTAATTGTTTCAAAAATGCTCTACTGTGTGGTTCGCTGAATCATATTGGTAGATTGGTTTGACACGCAACAGCTAAAAGGTTGCCGACCCATGGTCCATAGACATGAAACAACTATTCAACGGTTAGTTGCCTAAAATTCGAGTTGATGATCCAAAAAAAAGGTTTTTTCTTAACTGAAATTACTTACTAGAAGTTAATAACTGATGTAAAAAATGCTAAAATGACTACTAAGAAGAAACCCAGGGACTATTGGTTGCTGAATAGCTATGATGTGATGTTGGCGGAAAATAGAAGTAAACTCATTTAAACTGTTAAAGAAAGCGTCAGCACCATAAAACAGTGGTCCCAACCCTTGTTCCGTGGATCAAAGGGTATCAGGTCACTCAAGGAGCATTAAATTATTTCCATTATATTTACTGGGGTGTATTTTTCTCGTGTTTGTGCGACTTTCCATGGAAATCACTTTATATTTTATGTGAAATCATTTTATAATTATTTTTTGGTGCAACTGAATTTTACTCTGAAGGCATGTTTAAATACAATTAAATTATAAAATCAAAAAATTTAAAATATAAATAATCAACGTCCCACCCTCAGCGGGCCGCCGTAAAATTATCAAACGTTGACTGGTCCGGAAGAGAAAACTGTTGGGAAGAACTGCTATACAGTATTACGTCACGGATTCTTTTTTTTCGTAATGGGGATGCAGATTCATATTTTTACCATTTTCAGACCTGGTATATTCTCCAGGGGCTGGTATTCCTTTTTAGTGCGACATCATGTAAGTGATACCAATTGCCTCCGGTAATTTTGACACCCAGTTTGACGATGTGAGCTTATTCTAGGAATTTAATTTGCCAAGAGCAAAATTAATTTCATGATTCTGGGGATATGATCGAATTCTGAAAGAACTTTCAACCAAATACAAAAATGTTACTCGTTATGATATTGAACTGTACATCCACCTAAGTGAAATTTGCCAGAAAAAACAGAAATTATTTTTTTTTTAAAAAAGGTATTGTAATACAAAACATTGATTTTTTTTTCCGAATGCCAATATATTAGCACTTGTAATGAGTGAGAAATAGGATGGTTTCTATCAACTTGGAACTTCTGAAGGAATTTTAATACCAAGTATATGCGAAATCACAATTTAACAATAATTACTTTTAATGGCAGTCTCATTATTTTGTCAGAATAACCATTTGCACTTTTAGGAATGTAAGTCATTGATATTATATCCTTATCATGACCTTTTTTCATACTTTGCCTAAATAGCTTTAGGCATTCTATAGAATGCCTGGGCATTCTATACAATGCCTAGGCAAAGTATGTAATCAATCTCATATTTCATACTTTGCCTAAAAACGTCCGGCATTGTATAGAATGCCTAGGCATTCTATAGAATGCCCGCATTTCATACTTTGCCGGTAACACATACACTAATAAAAGAATAAAAAACATATTCATCAACAGAAAGCCTAAAAATATAAAAAAAACTAATAATTTTTTTTTTTGTTTATTTTGAAAATTTATAAAAGTTATTGAAAGCTCAAAGTCAATATTGGAAATTGGTAACTAATTAAAGGGATTTATTACATTAGAAATATGAGCAACAAACAAAAAAAACCTGTGATCCTGATTTTCCTTGATGAAGCAAAAAACTCCAAAATGTGCTGTAATATTTAATCCTTGGATTTGAGAGAAGTTGTTTAATTTTTTTGTGTGTGCTATTAAAATTATTAGTAACAATATTTATGAAATGCGATAAAAATATCTCATCCTTTACACACGTTATTTTTCGCTTAACACTTCATTTCATTTTAAAAATGTTGATCACTTTAAAAAAAAATATTTCTGAAAAAACGCGTAACCATATAGTTTGAATCATATATACACACAATAGGGCCTTATAAATTCTGTTCGGAGAAATTCTAAAACATTTTCAAAAATGATTTTTCTTTGTAAAATTTACAATTTTTAATGCAAAAATTACTCTACAAAAATTCTTACCTTAAAAAATAACAGGAAAGCAGTGTTAACTCATCGACTCTGAATCAATACAATAAAGATACGCATTGACGTTCACTTATCCGATCTAGAACACAAGTTACTTCGAGCTGAAAAGAAACCTTAAGTTGAAATATTACTCAATAAGGAAGAGTAATAATGAAAATAGAGGTTCGCAGTATGTCTCCGGTTCTGACTAAAAACTAAAAAAAAAATTTGAATAAAAAAATTTCTACAATTAAGAAACTTTATAAGCAAAGGTAAAGCGGGTGGGGCATAATAATATCCTGGACACCTTTTTTCAAAATAAAGAATTTGCATTTTTTTTGTGACCTTTGGAAACTCTTCGAGCAGTTTGCATATATGTAATACAATAAACAGTACATAAAAAAGTGGTAAAAATTAAAAATATTTTCTCCTTAAAATTTTCCTGATACATTGCATTGCAACAAATGACTCTAAAATATATTTTGCTGCCATTTTGCGGTATATATTATGAGGTGTAACATAAAAATTTTAGCATTACTACATAAAATTCTGTCAGTTATAAAATAGTTCTTTTAAGCTGCTTCAGTATTAAGGCGTATTAACAGTAAATATATTTGCACAGATAGCATAATTATACAGTGATAAAAGCGCCATCTGCTGCTTAAATAATCAATACACAGTCATTGCATGACAACTAGCGACATCTGCAGCCCTAACTGGAATAGAGAGGTGGTGTCGACTAGGATGGTTAAGTGAAAACCTGGCTGCAAGGAACTAACAGGGGTAGGCTGGCATGGAAAACCTCGGCATCTTGAATGGAATATTTTGATTGGAAGTGGGGTATTGTGTTGTTGATTGCCAAATACAGAATAAAATAAATATCTATGAAGTTTAAAAAATATACAAAAAAATGGAGTTAGATAAATGGAATTAAAAGGGTAGGGGGAATTGTTTTCTGAAGTAAGTAAAAGAAAATTTATTAATCATTTAGAGCATATTTCAACTAGTACTTAGGCTTTTTTTTATCTGTAATTCAGCTGCTTTAGCTTCAAGTGATAACTGCAAAATGTTTGACATTATTTTAACGAAATTAGAAATTAAATTGAAAAGTTCGAAAATTTAAAGTAGATTAGAAATATTGCATTCCTGGATCTGGCAAAATTCTCGGATGCTTTGAAAGCTATTTTTTTAACACGCTTTCATAAGTTTTACTTGTATGTAACGGAATCATTGAACTCGATGTTTACCCACTTTAAGAGGTCAGATTAAATTGAAATTTTGCACACTTGTCAAGGACAGATGACAATACAATAATGTATTAATTTTGCTCCATTGCCCTGATCAGAATCATCAGGAATAAGGATTTTCAGATTTAGCGACTAACTCTTTATACCGTTTCCACATATGACGATTAATTCCATATATCATTTCAAGATTTGACGATCAATTCCATATATCATTTCAAGATTTGGCAATCAATTCCATATACCATTTGCAGATTTTGCGACTGATTCTAGATCCCATTTCCAGATTTGGCGACTAAAAGATTGTTACAGCCCTATTAAAGCGAAAACGTTTGCGTCAACAATTTCTTACCAGAATATAAACAATTGTCCAGTTTTTCTGAAAATGGAAATAAAAAAAAACTTATAGATATGAAAAAAGTTATGCTCTAGCCCAGCGTTTCTCAAATTGTTAAAACTCCCCATGGGACAAACTCAAAGGGTTATGTCCCTTGGGGGGACATAACCCTACGTGGGGGGCGCGAGCATATCGAAAAGTCCAAAATAAAAGATTTAAAATAATTATTAATTTACCGAAAGAAAGCAAAACAAAATACATTCTGCCATGATAAAAAATAAATACATAAGCTACTTATAAATGTATCAGTGCAGCAGAAAGTATTTAATAATTGATTTTTCAATACTAAATTAAAACCAAATTTAGTAATTACTAATGACTTCGATGGGCTTCTCATATACAAAATATAATACATATATTGATAATTATGCAGTTTATAAAATTAAAGTTAGCATCGTAACTTTAGCACGTCAAAGTACATTATTATTGAATTCAATACATTGTTATTGTATGAGGGGGCGCAATGAAAATTATGACTGAAAATTGGGTCGCAAATATGAAAATTTTGAGAAGCACTGTTCTGACCGCTAAACCCAAACATAAATTCTGTTTTTCTAAATTCTCTTATCGGATCTGTGGAATGAAACATCATTCATTGCTCCATTTTACCAAAACAGCTGAGAATTGATTTAGAGGTATCACCGGATTAAGAAATTTCTCACAAACTCTTTGTTCAGTGTTGAACAAATAATTCTTGTGACGCCCACAATAACAAGTGAATATTGTCGCGAGAGGGCGCTAGTGTGTATAGAGTCAGTGTATGTGTAAACTTTGAGAGAGAAAGAGCGTAGAGGAAAACGCTCTAATAAAATTCTTGTTACTACGGTTTCGTGCATTTAATTTGTGGTGTAAACAATTATAGAGATAAACAAAAATGTGCAAACCAGTGTCAGTGCGCGTAGACTCTTCGATTCCAAAAGTGTACTTTTGTGTGTTATATTGATGCAAGTTTCAGAGAGAATATTGAGCTCTTTTTAGTGAAAAATATCATTGCACCTTCTTTCGCATGAAATATTTCAAACTTACCTTTTCCAGATTTCCTTCAGTTGGCTGATCCTACATTTTGCAAACCAGGCCGTATCGACGCACGTTATGCCAGATTATTCATCAATAATCTTTATCATCAATGATTCATCAATAATCATTGATGATAATATTAATTCATCAAGGAGTAAATGATAGTTTAAAAAACTAAAAATGTATGCTGTTATTGTAGATCGAACTAAAAAATGAAAAATAAATTATAGTTTAAAAAAACTAAAAAACACGCTTTTATGTTAAATCGAACTAAAAAGCAAAAAAATAATTCTTAATTTAATAATAAAATGATAAACGAGAAATTTAATGTCATTGTAGTAAAAGCGTGGGGTGATCGAAATCAATTGTTATAATTTCTTACTAGTTCTATTCCGAAATGATGAGTTGAATGTAGTACAAAGCACCACACGCTTTTACCACAATGACATTAAATTTCTCGTTTATCATTTTATTCTTATATCAAGAATTATTGTTTTGCTTTTTAGTTTGATTTAACATAAAAGCGTGTTTTTTAGTGTTTTTCAACTATAGCTTATTTTCGTTATTATGATTTAGTGATTCATTAAAATTTTGACTGAAGAGTCGTAGTATCTCCACTAACAATGTAAGTGTAGGATATACCTTCTCGTATTTTGTTGTTATTGTAAATATTATTTTTAATTCTGCTTTCAACGAGAGAACCTTTTTTGAATTCGGAAATTTTGGGCACTTGTAGCAGGCTGTATGTCCGTATTCCTTAAAGGAAATACAGTAAGGGTTTATCCTGCTTTTCTTTTATACCATGGTTTTTAGTTGTATGTGCTTTTCCCTACTTTAAACATCTGGGTTTTAGATTGCGATTTGCCGCGGTGGGATAAAAAGTATTACAATTGAAACATTAAGTGATTCCTCTATAAAAAGGAATCCCTTAACTTTTATTTGCATGTAACCGAGGTTAGTCAGCTCGAAGAATTTTTGGTTATTCGTATTTCTCTTGGTAAAATACCTTAAAAAAATAGAAGTGGGGATCGAGTTTTCTTAGGTATCAGTTGGATACAGTAGCTAACCGTGTATCCAATTTCCTCTAAATCATTTTGAATATCTTCTACCTTCGTGAAGACGTAAATGCCATTAATGACAAATTAAATAGGTTTCTCTACATTGGTTTTTATGGTGTAATATTCAGTCACAACCCTCATCCAAGGCGTGAGTAAAACTCCGATATTCGTCATCACTATTAACATATAATTTTATAAACTCACCGGAAGTCTTACATTTCCAGAAGATGGGATTTCCAGAACCTTTTGAGGACTGGGAAATGTTGATATAGGTGGTGAAGCGCTGCTCTGGATCTTTTGGCAGAACTTAAGAAACTGACTTATCGTATGATATACTGCGTTAAATTGGATTGACTGGTTTAGGAATTTGCGGAAGCCTATCAAAAAATATTGAAGATTGTTTTTTGAATGAAAACAATTATCGGGTCGATTTTTAAATCTTTGTGCTAGATTTCGTTTTTTACAAAAGAGTTTGGAGAAGTGTTTGTGTACACAATTTTTTTCAAATAGTTTACTGCTGCAAATGCTCCGATTGGGGAAGTATACAGCAGTATTGGTCGGAGAAATGGTTTATACAGCAAAAGCTTGTTCCTGATCGGAAGCTTAATCTTTTGAGAAATTAAGCCATTGAGCATTCCGGCTGCTTTTTGATGTGCAAAGAGGATGTGTGTGTGGGGGGGGGAGTAAATTTTAAGTCAAGAATGAACCCTAGGTACTTAAATTCATTGAGCAAGGGGACGGGCTGGTCAAAAAGGGTGATACTAGATAAATTTCTTATGCACCTTTGCTTTGTAAACAGGATGCTAGCGCTTTTTGGTGCATTGGCTTTAATTTTCCAAGCAACGAGCCAGAGCTGTAGCCTAGTGATATAGTTTTGTAACCTCTCGATAATTTTGAGGTTACAGGTGTGTTGTGAAATTATGGCAGTGTCACCTGAATGCATCGCTAACTGGACATTTTGGCCTTCGGAATGTCATTGATGTAAAGGTCAAATAGCCCTGAGGAATTCCACTGGGAATGGGGCGAGGGCTGGCAATATTGTTTTCGACTCTTACTCTAAACTATCTCGAATTTAGGTAAGAGTGGATACTTTTGATAATTTAGTCCAAAATCCACACAAGTCTCGTTATCTTGGATACTAAGCCACCATGCAAAATTTTGTCAAAGGGTTTGGCTATATCGACAAAAAGCGTGTCCTGGTGGTTTTGAAAGCCTGTATGAACTAATTCAGTTCCTATAAGCAACTGAGTTACTGTGGGGCACTTAATGACAAAGCCATGCTGTTCTGGAATTATAATATTCCTGGCTAAACAGTGTTGGCTCAGGCTGTTCAAAATCATATACTCGTATGCTTTGCTAAAGCTTCGGAGTAGTAAGATGGGGCAATAATTTTGAGGGTTAGAATAATGAAAGTTGGATTTAATCATAGGGACTGTAACGTCTTTGCTGGAATCGTCCAAAACTCAAGTGTGTTGAAAGCAAAATCTACAGACTTGAAATGAAACGAGATGAGCGAGTGTTTTTCCCAGTTGGCCTGAACTCGACTTTGAAAAACGCGCTTGGCGCCATTTTGGCGCGACTTTAAAAAATTTTCGCCAAGGGGTGGGCTATAATAGGAATTTACCAAAAAAATTTTTTTCAGGTTTTTTTTAGAAAAATTATTAAAAATCAACAAGGGAATAAATTTTCAAATCCATACTAACTTTTCTTTGCAGTAATCTAAGATACATAAATAACTTTAAGAGACTAAGAGCAGTTTCTTTGGCGCCTTTTTCGGGCGATTCTGCGACAGATTCTGTCTACCCTGATTCCCCCTATATTCCGGTAGGGTTCCGCGGGGTTTTCGTTTTATGGCGAATTTTCCAATCAGAGCAGTAATTTTGTTTTTTTGGGGGGGAGGGGGGCTATGGGGAATTCTCTCTCAGACGCCCTTCTTTTCATTTGGATTTTCAACTGTTCAGACTTAGATATTTCTGGACAAGAAATCACTGCCTTATTTCCTATTATTTCGTAATATTTATAAAGAATATTTATTTAATATTAATTAATTAATCATAATTATTTAATATTTATTAATATTAATATTAATATTTTTATTTAATATTTATTAATATTATAATTACTATTTTTTATTTAATATTAAAATTAATAATTATATTAAAAATTATTTATAAAAATAGTTATTTTTAATATTTATTAAAGTTTATTTTTAATTATTGATTAGGTTGAATATTCTTTCATTATTAGGTTGTATTTCATACCTTATTTCTTATTCATATTACTTATTAACATTTCTTTTTAATTACTGAAAAATTATTTAATTATTGCTTAGGTTGACTTATTTCTGTCATTATTAGGAAATATATTCTTTTATTATTTATGTGCTTTTATCCAAAAAATTTAGTTATTTATTAACATTCATTTTTACTTATTGATAAATTATTCCAGTTATAGATTAGGCTGACTATCAATTTTTACATTATTATTATTAATTTACAAAGAGGTTAATTTAAATTTTAAAAACCTTGTTATTTTATATACTTTTAAATATTGTAACCTGTTCCCTCTAACCATGGGACTATTCGCAGTGTTTATCCCAAGTATAAGAAAGTTCTGTCAGAAACAGTTCCTGTTTTATTTTCTAGCAAAAAGGCCACATTTGGGGAGAAAAAGGGAGTATTTAATCTTGATTTTGTTTATGAAATATGTAGGGATAGGAAACTATTTTTAGATTTTGCAAGAAAAACTCATCTGATTAAATTAGAATTTTTTTTACTGCAATTGCAATGTTCTGATGAAGTTTGGGAAGAAAAATTCTATTTCAGATGGTTAATCATAGATTTGCAGAAATTCCAGGAATAACAAGATATGTGTGTGGTTCAACTAAAACCATACATCATGGCTTGTAGTTCAACTAAAACCATACATCTTGCTTGTGGTTCAGTTGCAGCAAACTAAAATTAAATGAGATTTTTTTGTCCACTTATCATTTGATCAAGGGAACCAGAACAAAACAGACCAAAGCTTATTTCTATTTATCTTCTGGTACAGTTGCAGATTGGGGGCAATTTGTCATTGAAGTTATTCTATATTATGCAGAAGTTGACAAATCGAAATCAGAGGGGAAGCAGTACACAACAGATCTTGTGAAATTCTAGTCAACATTTTAAAGGAATGGATAAAGCCTGGAACTATGATTTTTCCAACAAATGGAAGGCATTTAAAAATTTAGGACACAAGAAGGGTTTGATCATTTGACGTTAAATCATAGCCTTCCTTCTATAAATCCAGTAACGAATTGCCACACAAATACCATAGAAGGCACTTGGAAGCATGTTACAGATTCCCTCCCTACCTGCAAAAGAAAAATAGATTTAAAATTTCATTTGTTGCTGTATATAAGTTTAGAAAATGATGCAAACAGAAGGGAGTGGATTGTTTCAATAAGTTTTTAGAAATTGTTAGGGACATCAACTGGGCTGAGAGGGGCTTAGGTCAAATTCTTTAAAAGTTTTATCACCATGATTTTTATCACAATCTATCTTGCTGACAAGTGATGACTTTGGCCGTTGTGTGACAATTTTTTATACATAAAGTGCTGCAAGGTAAGTTAATTCTATTTATATTTATTTCATTCAATGTAAGCAAGAAAAAGATTCTCCTTATATTTAATTTATGACTTTAATTTTAATGTTAATTTGCTTTAATATGTTAAATTTTAATATGTTTCTCTTCTAGGCTTAATGATGATAAATTGAACAATTTGTTCATTACTATTCTGAATCACTTAAAAAAAAAAAAGAAACGAGTCTTACAGTAGTCGCATATGATGTGTAACATCTGACTTTTTATCATGGTAAATACGCAATAGTGACTTTAATCCTGAAAGAAATGAATCGGTTATGACTGGAAATAATTTTCTATCGAATAATTATATCTTTAATGAAAATTTTATTTCATTAACACAAGGAGTAATGCAGTTTTTTATCAAAAATATTTATTATTGTTCAATTTGGGGAAGAGCGGAGACAATAGATTTATGAAAACTAAAGTATGACACATATACTTGTAATTTCAAAGAATTTAAAGATCGTTGAAAAACGGCGTCAATAACAGTACCACTGTTAGTTGTCGAAACATTTCGATTAGTGTTCATTTCGTGCTTGAGTTCATCTTTCAGAAAAGCTATGAGCGGCTCAGCTTCTGGCAAACTGAAGTTAACGTTAAAATCACCACTCAAAATCATGGAAAGCGAGTGATTGCTTTTAAAAAAAAAAAAAAAAAAAAGAGCAGAACCACCTTCGGTTTTCGGTAAAAGTACAAAATGCAGGAAATCTTTAATTTTTTTAACTGATTCGGAGAAATGTATGTGCGGTATGTGCTGGTGTGTGCGGTAGGCGGGCGTCTTAATTGCTACTACAGTTGGACCCTCAGACGAGGGTAGCGCATGCTTGTTGTTGTTGTCGTGCCCTTCCCGCAGGGGGAAGGAATGAAAGTTGCCATTGCCTGTGAAGCGCATGCTTAAAAATTAGAAATATTAGAGAAATCAAAAATACCCGTTTACTTAATTAGTTTTTTTAAATCGAGAAATCTTTTTTAATCACAATTAAAAATACTTTATTGACAGCGACAGGAATTAACCCCAAAGTATGAAATGATAAGCACTTAAATATTTATTCAAATAATTCCATATTACTTACTCCTATTTTTTTTAAGAATGATGAGCTTTGTCAGACGCTTACCAGGAAATATAATTATTTTTTTAAATATATAGTTTACACATCTATAAATATATCCTGAGATTTCAAACACAACGAGCCCTGAGACTTAGACGTTTGAGCGTTAAAATCACAACTTTATTCTGGATAAAGTCTAATAAGACTTGCTGGTGTGTGCGATAGGCGGGCGTCTTAATTGCTAGTAGAGTTGGACCCTGAGACGAGGCTAGCGAAGAGATACACCCAAAGCGCTGAATTGATCAAATCAAACAGCGCGCGCTTCCCCCGACTTCCTGTTACGCATTTCCGTCCCTTTTCACGAAATCACTCCGACAAATATCCAGCAACCGAGAGTAAAGATGTTACACATCAAAAACAGATTTTTATTCATAAATTCAATGCAGTATTGCTAAAATAATCATTAACTATTTACATTTAGTTCTATAAAAATTTGTCCTTTCACTACTTTTTTGTTTTTGTAGGAAAAAGTATTACATGTTTCATTTTTATGCTTCTACTAAAGTTAGAAAGAATCCCCCACCATTCATTTTCCTACAGAGGTGGCGGGAAGGGGGGGAGGCAAACTTAGATCGAAGATGGGAACTTTGCAAAACTGTTTAGTCAGAGGCTAGGGAGGGAGGGGGGAAGTATGAGGGTGTTTCGTGGCGGCTAAGGGGGAAGGAGGAGGGGGAAATGCACCCCTGTGCTTCCCTTGGCGACTACTGTCGCCGGAAAAAAAAATTTAGCGATTTTTGAAAAAAGTCCGAAAATCGAACTTGTTCCAAATTGGCATTACTCTCTTCGAAATTGGTACGCAAATCTCTTGTGAAATATTTTTTCGGAAAAATGAAAAATAACATTATACACCCTACAAATTCAGAATTCAAAAAATTAATATTGATCATCTATCAAACGTTGTAATATACATAATTAACAAGTAATAAATTTTTTACATAAATTCGAAGAAAAATTTGCAAGCTGGTACTTAAAAGAATAAAATATGATAATATTAAAGAACTGAATTTAGATACTTTTTAGATGGCGCTGTTATCACTGTATAATTGTGATCCTTACACTATATCTTATTAACCGTTACTTTGTCTTAGTAATGCAGCAATTAGTACAAAAAATTCTTTTTACTGTACGATTTTAATCTTCGCTACACTTTAGCTGTGTATATCGCTTTACGGCAGTATAATATTGTTTTAATGCTCTTCTGTGTAACATCATAGTAAGAAAAAAATACCAAAAAAAGTTTTGTAGTTTTTACCACTTTTTAAGTCATTTATTTTTTTATATGTATTATATAGCTTTCTTTAATAGGAACGAAGTCCAATGGATTGCGTACAAGTGTTCTCGTAAATCAAACGAACTCATGTATAATGAGTTTAAAATTAGATTTTTTAAGCTTGAGGAGCTTAACCAAGCTCAGCTACCCACCGCTGTATCGGCTCCTAAGCCTACAAAAACTCAAGTCAATACTGGTGCTTCGGCTCCCAAGCCAGCACGAATTCAGGTCCTCACTGCTAAGCCTAAACAACGCAGGAATAAGCGTGCGACCGTTTCACCCACGTCGGCCCGGCGAGGGAAAAAATCACGTTCGGAGCAGTCGCTCCCCCCACCCACTACCGCTCTTTCAGAAAGCGAAAACTCGCTTATGGAAGAATCAGATTTTTCCGACGATAGCTCGGAGAAACAAGTTATTCTAAAGGACGTCACTTCCGCCGCTGTTTCTGGCGTGTCGGATGTTGCTGCTAAAAGCGACGATCCTCATAATTCAGATGAGGGTGACTTTACATTGGTCACCAATAAAAAACGCATTGCCTCTATCGTCATCGACGCAGGCAAAAATGCAACCGAGCTTCTCGGACAGCTAGGTAGACTGACAGGTACCTCACTCGAGGGGCGTTATGAAAACGGGAAACTCCGTATTTTCCCAAAAACAATTGTTGAGCACAGACAGCTCCAAAAGTATATTGCGGAACAAAAATTGAGGTCTCATACGTTCGAGATGGACCACAATAAACAATTAAAATGCGTGATCAGAGGGTTACCCACCGATTTTGATCATAAAGAACTAATTCAGGAACTCCGTGGCTTAGGGCTTGATCCCAGCCACGTCACCTTGTTGAAAAACAAGAAAACCCAGACAAACATGCCACTTTTTATGGTAACCCTCCCCAAGTGCCCTGTTAACACAGGCATATTCAATATTACTCATATAGGCTCGTTTAGGGTTAAACCCGAGCCTAAAAACCCTTCAAACATGCCTCCTCAGTGCTATAGATGCCAGGAGTTCTACCACCACTCTAGGTTTTGCACTAGAGCACCTAGATGTGTTAAATGCTCAGGGGGTCACCTCACCTCTGAATGCACAAAAACATTAAAAACCCCAGCTAAATGTGCAAATTGCAGCGGTTCTCACCCTGCAAATTACTCAGGATGCCCCAATAACCCAATCAACAACGCGAACAACAAAAGTAAGCAACAGAAACCACAAGTCCGACAGGTGAAGGCCGGCGCACGCGCCCAGAACACCACACCACCACAACAACTGTACTCCGGTGCAGTTAAAAAGAATACCCAACACGACTCAATCGACTCATCAAGTTTATTGGCTCAAATGGCCCAGATGATGACGCAGTGGGGACAAATGCTGACCTTACTGCAATCCAAAATTTAAATTTTTAATTCTTATACTCTCAAGTCCTTTTTTCTTTTTGTAGTCTTTTTACTTGTACATTTAATTTCTCCATATCACATTTAATTTTGCATTACAACACCATCTGCTCTTTTGCGTCCGAACTGACTCTGTAGTGGACTCGCTACCCGCCCGCTCATATTGATTGTTCCTTTTGTTAGTTAGGCGATCGTTTTCCTTCCCTGCGCTTCCTCCAGATTTTTCCCTCGTTCGTCTGCCTAGCGCGGACACCTGGGTGACAATTCCTCTGCCCCCCACGGGGGGCTCCGTGATTTACTACTTCTCTCATGGTTTTTCTTTTCCCCTTTAAACTGGGTAAAAGCGCTTCGCGCTGTAAACCCGACAAGAATTTAATTTAGCTAAAAGAATTTAATTTAGCTAGCTTTAATAGGAAAATCGGTATCTTCGAATTAATTGGGTAATCAGTTTTGTAACAAGCTGAAATTGCAAATAGAATCCTTCAATATAACCAGCGGTTTTTTTTTCTTTCTTCGGAGTATACGAATATTTCGTGAATGAAAAAATCGGTTGAATTAGTTAACACTGCTCAAAAAAATTTCAAAGATGACTACTAAACGTAATGATGAACATAAATATACCAAGAGAAAAAATTTAGCATTTTTCAATTTCGAGAAATTTATGGTTTTACAGTGAAGATTAATGGTCCAATTTTTCCTATTCAAACTAACCAATCCAAAAGATTATTCGGAAGAAAAAAAAAATTTGGTATTTTATGACCATAAAACTTTTACATATCTTAACAAAAAAATAAAAGTTTGTAATTAATTTTTAAAAATTTTCTGCACTTTTAAAATTTGAACATAAAGTTACATTACATACTGAAAATATTTCATATTCCTTAATAAAAATTGCTAAAACATATTAATTTTCAAGAGAATATATTTAAATATATTATGTACACACAGTTTGTGTGTCCTGGTGTCGGAATCCCCCCCCCCCCAAAGCTCGAGTTTTGTCCCATGCGCTGAGGGTCATTGGGCACTGGGTTCTCCAGAAACCCTCCGTCCCATATCTAAATTATTATATCAGAGTCCTGAAAGTAGTCTATAGGAAGAAAAAGAGTCTTAATTTAATTAGAATAAAAAGTCACTTTGGTTGATTTCGCAGTCCGTGAACACTGAACATCGGGTGCAGGCATCACTCCTAGATATACAGAAGACCTGGTGACTCCAACGTGATACGCTTGTGACGTCACACATAGTAGGGCTAGAAAACCTGCTTGAATTCAAGTTAGATCAGTTACTCGCCTACGCCATTTTGGTGCTTGACTCTTGTGTGGATACCTGCTTGTTCGCTTTTTTATTATAGATTTTCAATTTCTTTTTAACTATTCTGACAAAAATGATCTACACATGCGTTGTACCGAATTGCAATAGTAATTATAAAAGTAGTGAAAAATTGCAAATGTTCGCATTCTCCAAAGAGAAAAAAAATGGATCCATGCTATATCAAGAAAAGATTTTGCTCCATCAAAGTATTCAAAGGTAAGTTATTTAACTTTATTCTGTTTATGTAAACTGTAAAAATGTTAATTTTAAATGTCTACTTATAACTTTAATAGGTTGTTCGATAAGACATTTGAAAATGTACTCATTTCTTTTTTTTCATGTGAGATTCTTAACATGATAATTACATTGGTAATTCATTTTTATATATCTATAATGAGAAAAGCGTATTGTTTATCATCAAATAAATATTTTGTAGCCCTAAAAAAATTTGTGTTTAAAAATGAGCCCAATCAAGTTTTGGACAAAAACTGTGTAGTATTTTTGCTATTGCAAACAAACATTTTTGTGTCATTTTCTAAATACCTTTTCACAGAATCAACGAAAGTTCCTTAAGTATTAATTGTGTGTTAGCAAAAGAAAGCCCATTATGATACAGAGGTCATAGTCTACGTAAATATGAACATAAGAAACCATTTATTGATTATTTTGTATATTAATATGATGTGAGATACAAAATGCATAACACATTCACTACAAAAAAAAAGCTATCTGATTTCTGAACTATTAAGATGACTTTAAAAGTAAGAAAAAAATAAAGCTAAAAACAGATAAACATGACTCAGCGTTAACCTCACAACGTTAACTTGAAGTACGATTGCTACGACAGCAAATGTCGGAGAAGACACCACATTTAGTGGTAGTGAGTACCAATTTCTAAACCCTTGACGATAACACTGGCAGTTTCTTTTCTAGAATTGTTTGCATTAATATAGACTATGTGGTGTCCCGACAAGAATTATTTCATCGTATCAAGTTTGCTTTGATGACAACCATTTGCTGGCAAAATAAACAAATTTCATTGAATCAAAGAGAAAACAAACAAACAAAATTGTGTTCGAATTTTGTACATAAGCGTTGTCGAAAATTTTTTTGCTGTTGTATCAAAATTTTTTCAGTACTTCCGACAAAAGTTCCACTTAAAATTACAAAAAATAAAATTATCAGAGAAATTTTTGTTAACTCTCACAAATATTTTCTGTCAAAATGCAAAACAATATATATATATATATATATATATATTTAATTTTAGGTTTGTGAACTACACTTTGCTGATGTTGCAATACGAAGAAACATGAAGCTAATGACGAAAAAACTGGGGAGAAGATATGTGTAGCCTTGCAGCGTTTTAGACTACAAAATTTTGCAGTCCCGACAATTTTTCCAACACTTTCCCCAAATATATTTCAAACTCTACAAATAACATCAGAGAATCTCCTGAACAAAGACTGTAAAGATTAGAAAATGCGCACTTACAACGCTCAATCCAAGAAAGCATCATTTCCAAAGAAGAATTCGAAAAAAGTAAATCATTTACGTCGCTTCCAGAATTAGTGGAGTGTTTAAATGCAGAGAAGCTTCAGGATATATGGACTGTTGTTTGTAAAAAAGATCTAGTAATAATTATGATGCTAGACACAACGGTATCTCCTGTTATTTTAAAGCATCAATGATGATAAATAAAGAATTAGATTTGTCAATACACATAGGTCAAACAAAGATAGATCAACTAGGTAAGTACAAATTTCCTGTAAAAGTTAATAATGTTATTGTTGTAAATAAAATATTACATGAACTGGTTCTCAGAGTAGAAATGAAAAGCTCCCATGATTTTCCTACATTTGGTTTTATTCTTAATCTTTTAGAAAGTATGTTTTCAGATTTAGATGATGATAAAAAAATTGTACTCCATTTCTTAATTGACCAGCTCAAATTTTTAACCTGTAACAAGTTTCTTTTAGATATTCCTCTGAAATGATGGTTTTTTTTTGTATATTACAATCCATATCTCCTCATGCCTATACATTTTTAAGAAATTCGGGATATCTCAATATTCCCCATCCTAGAACTTTGCGCAAACTTTGTTCATCTTTAAAAACTAATCCTCAAACAGAACAATCAAATGAAAACTTTCTAACATACATAAAAAAAAAAGTAAACATCCTAAAATCTGTTGACAAAACTGTCATACTGATGCTTGACGAAATCTATTTAAAACTACATTTAGATTTTAAAGGGGGTAATATTCTTGGGATGGCATATAACAGTGAACAAGCTGCTACTTCAGCTTATGTGTTCAGGATTCAAAGTCTTCTTTCTCCTCTTAAAGAAGTAGTTCATGTAATGCCGGTGAAAAAAATTGATGGAGAAAAATTGTTTGCTGTTGTTAAAAAAATTATCGTAGAACTTGATGGTATAGGATTCAAAGTTATAGGTGTAGTTTCTGACAATAATTCTATAAATCGAAAAGCAATGTCCAACTTTTCTGTTCCTCCCAAATTGAGCATTGTATATCCACATCTTTTTGACCCTTCCAATCCTTTATTTTTTGTTATTGATTCAGTACACATTTTTAAATGTATTCGTAACAATTGGATTAATCAAAAAAATGTGGGCCAATGTTTTTATTTTCCAGATTTCGAAGATCATAATAAGTTTCCTTTATTAGAAGCAAATTTCTCTACAGTTAAACGACTGTACGACATAGAAAGTAATAATTTAGTAAAGTTTGCTTATGGTTTAACTTTTAAGGCTTTATGTCCTACAAATCTTGAAAAACAAAATGTGAAACTTGTGCTTAAGATATTTAATAACTTTGTTATTCAGGGGCTTCAACTATTAGGAGAGCAACATAAACTAATTAGTTATGAAACAACATCAATTTTTATTTCTTTAATTTGTACATGGTGGAAAATTGTTAATGTTAAAGCACCTTTAAAGGGACAACATTTGCTTGATACTTATCAGCAACCGATTACTTTATCTCCAGACAACAAAGCATGTCAATTCTTGCATAAAATTTTGTCATGGTTAGACTCGTGGAAGGAAAAAGATTGTACTACTGGCACCCTTACTAAAGAAACACATCTTGCTTTTAGTCACACCACATACACTTTACTTGAAATGTCAAAATATTGCATTAAAGAATTAAAATTTCAGTATTTTCTTCCTGGAAAAATTCAAACAGATGCGTTAGAAAGTCGTTTTGGGAAATATAGGACACTTTCAGGTTCTCAATATTTAATATCAATTCGACAGCTTTATGAAGTAGAAGCTAAACTAAGAATGCAAAATTTTTTACCTCTAAACTTTGGTTTCAAATGCTTATGGCCAGCTTAACTTAAAAGACATTAATTTAGAAGATTCGTGTAATGAAAATCCTCCTTTAGAGCCATCAGTATCGCATAATTTTAATATTACACTAGCTGAAAAAGATTTTCGTGATGCTCAGTCATATCTACCTTTCTTAACATATTTAGCTGGTGTTTGTGCTAGAGCAGCACTTAAAAAATTAAAATGCGACTCTTGTTCCAAATCACTTGTTCTTAATAAAACTTTTGAACTAAATTCTAACTATGATTTAATACGTAACTTAGACAGAGGAAGTTTATTGTGCCCTTCCCCAGATGTCGTTACAGCGGTACTCTATAACTATATAATAGTTCAGAAACTTCTTTCTAAAGATTATGAAAATATGTTCCTCAAACAAAATAATCAACGTCAAATTGCCTCAAAAATATCGATGAGTTTGATAAATTCAAATGAATTTTTTTTATATGATGAACCTTGTAACAATGATCATGCTTCTGAGCTAGTTTTAAAGCATATTATTCACACTTCTACAAATGCATTATTACATAACTACTGTAGGTAAAAAAATGATATTAAAAAGGTTGAAACAAAGAAAATAAAAATACATACTTTATTAGCTAAATAAATTACATTATTTTTATGTATGTAATAAGTTACATATATTTTTATGTATGCATTATTTCTCTCTCTATATATATATTTATTCATTTAGGTGTATATCTATGCTTTTATATATGTATGATTTAATTTTAAAAATATTTTTAACTTATTCTACGATAACTTGTTATTTGTGGGAAGTTTATTTTTGGTTATTTTTAATGTTGCTATTGCAGAGAGTGAATTTTTGTTTATTACTGTGCATGATACCAATAAAGTTTGCAATATATTTAATTCACATTTGTAACAATGCATAATTGAATAATTACTTTTGGCAGATTGTTTCAAAAACTCAAGCATGCCAACAGCGACAGTATCCGAGTTGAATTTAACAAAACTAATGCAGAAATTAAACGTCTGTATGCAGCAAAAAAGCGAGCATCATGGCACGAGATCTGCAGTAAAATTGATGCTAGAACCAATAACTCGAAATTATGGGCTATTGCCAAATCTCTGAGTAGAGACCGACCTCAAGTGGAGGTCTGCAACACCATTTTGACTGTGGATGGCTTCCCTCCAAATGATGAAAGAGCTACTGCAAATATCCTAGGTAGCCATTATCTGAAAATGAGTAGACTGACTTTTAACAAAGCTGACAAACATACTGAAAGACAGGCAAAATTGGCTATACACAAGTGTCGTAGCTCAAATCTTGGTGATCCAGTCTTCTTGGCAGACTTCTCTATGCAAGAATTACTCTTAGCCTTAAATGCTTCGATCCGAAGAAATCACCGGGACCAGATAACATTCATGGGATTATGATTGCTCATCTTGGTCCGAGCGGCACTCAACGTCTGCTGGATATATTTAATCAATCTTGGAAAAGTGGCTGACTGCCTCATGAGTGGAAAAGAGCCACTATCATCCCCATTAGGAAACCGGGCAAGGTACTTAGTTCCCCTGAGAGTTATCGGCCGATTGCTTTGACAAGTATACCATGTAAAATCATGGAAAGGATGATGCTAAGAAGACTCACCTACTTTCTAGACAGCAATAATCTGCTTCCACGGGAACAATATGGATTTAGGAGAGGACATAGTATAGAAGATCAGATTTTGTACTTTTGTCAATGTGTCAGAGATGCCCAAAATTTAAAACCAACCAATCATACAGCAGCAGCATTTTTAGACTTATCTAAAGCTTTCGATATGGTATGGAGAAACAAGCTCATTCTTAAAATGTTTAATATGTTTGGTATAAAAGGGAGAGCTCTGCCATGGATCTCAGATTTTTTGAAATTTAGAGTTATTCGAGTTAAGTATAATAAAACTCTTTCCAAGGACTTTAAACTCAGCCAAGGAGTTCCACAAGGATCAGTACTCAGTCCTACGCTCTTCTCTATGTTTTTGGCTGGAGTGGAAAAGGTGATTACTGAGAGTAGCAGTATTGGTTTATTTGCAGATGATATTGTCCTTTGGAACTCGAGTCATGACGTACCTTCTATTGAGGTTAATCTATCCCATTGCCTAAGCAGAGTTAATAACTTTGTGACTGACCACAAATTATCCTTTAATCTCACGAAGTCCGTGACCAGTTTCTTCACCACCAATAGACATCTATATAAATATCAACCAACTGTTTTTATAAAGGATCAAAAACTCTCATACATAAAACATCCTCAATATCTAGGTTTTACCTTAGACCAAGAGATTCTTTGCAATCGGCATATAGCGGACTTGGTTAGCAAAAGTAGAAAACGTCTGAATATATTGAAATATATCTCTGGGCGTGATTGGGGTGCAGATGCCTCTACTCTGAAAATTACCTATACTGCCTTGGTCAGGCCTGTTTTGGAGTTTGGTTCTGCCATTTTCTTTAGTGCCTCTGATTCTAACCTTAAGAAACTCGAAAGAATACAGCTGAGTGCTGCTCGAATCATCGCAGGTCTTCGTAACAGCTGTCCTAATAACTTAGCTCTATATGAGTGCGACCTTCAGCCTTTAGATATGAGAAGAAGTTATTGCTTGACCAAGTATTTCAACAAACTGCTCAGTTATGGTGATCAACACAGAACCTCTCAATACTTAAAAAATTGGACAGATAATCAAAGGTTGAAACGGAAAAGCCCCTTCTCCCAAGCACTTGCACAATACCTGAGTTTTAATGTGGAGTATCACTGCCTGACATCCATTATCAATCCTGTCATTGGACTCCCGGGAGTCACATTCCATACTACTTTAAGTACCAATGTCAATAAATTGTCTGACCACCCCGAACTTCTAAAACAATTGGCTCTGGAGGTGATTGATGGGATTCCACTGGACGCAGTGAAGATCTATACTCTCTCTCTCTGATGGCAGTAAGGTAGAAACAAACACTACTGGCAGTGGAGTTTTGATTGAACTACCTGGCCGCATCATCAAAATTCAGAGAAGAAATGCTGATCACGCTTCTGTCTTCAGAACGGAGCTAATAGCTATCCTGTGTGGTCTTTCATTGATTAATAACATACAAGGCCAAGCTTTTTCTGAAATTTGGATCCTGACAGACAGCCGATCTTCCATTCAACATTTATCGAATTGGCCATCTATCGGTGACAGCACCAGCAGGAGTATTCTGCACCTTTTTAAGCAGCTTTCAGATCGGCACCCTATCCATCTACAATGGGTCCCTTCTCACGTAGGCCTGCCCGGGAACGAAGAAGCGGATGATCTTGCGAAAGCGGCTGCCAGTGATCCTGTGGACCCGGGAGACCACATGGTCCTTACGTCAACCGAGATCTACTCCAGGGCTAAAGAATTGATATGTAGAACCTGGGTTGTCCCTCCTGTACACCCATGGTATTTTCAAAGACATCCTGGATCCGCCATATCATTCAAGGGTTCCAGATCGTATCAGACGGCATTCTCGCGATTTTCGACTGGTCACCTGAGGTGCATGAATTTTGAAGGTGGTAAAAGAAGCTATTCAATTTGCACCAAATGTGAAATCAGTCCTTTTTCTCCCCAGCACATTCTGCAATGTGTGGGGTTTTCATGTGAGGAGGCTGTTGCTTCTCCCCTGCTGTTCCTAGACTTTTTGAAGATAAATGGACTCATGGATCTGGTCTAGTTTCACTAGACCAGATGGGGATTAGTCCCACCACCACCACTTTTGGCAGAAAAGTAACTGACAAACAGCTAAATAAATTGTGTAATCTATTTTTATATATGTATTTATTTTCCTGTATATATCTATAATTATATTGGTATAGATTTGTTTCAAAAGTATATTTGAAATTTATTTTATAATTCTTTATGTTGTAATTGTATTTGAAACCAATAAAGTTACTGTTTTTAAATTTGTTTGTCTTTTTTTCTGTTTTAAAAACTATTTCTAATTTTATTTTCCTTTTTGTAACTATTCTGAATTACCAAATATTTAAGGAAAGAAAAGTAATTGACAAACAGCTAAATAAATTGTGTATTCTATTTTTATGTATCTATTTATTTTCCTGTATGTTCTATAATTATACTGATATAGATTTGTTTCAAAAATATATTTGAAATTTATTTTATAATTCTTTATGTTGTGATTGTATTTGATAACAATAAAGTTACTGTTTTTTAATTTCTTTTTTTTTCTGTTTTAAAAACTATTTCTATATATATATATATAATTTTATTTCATTTTTTGTAACTATTCTGAATAAAATGTTGAAAATAAATTTTAAAGTTAAGAAATAAGCACAGTTTTGTAAAAGAAATAAACAAATACAAAAGGTTCTTATGATTTGCTGCAATGTTTTTAAGTGTGTTTATGTTCATCGTAATGCGAATTCGTAGTAAATACATCGATAATTACATACTTGCAATTATTATTTAAATAGGTAAACTAATTATTTACTCTTATGTTTTATGACATGAAATAGAATTTTTGATCAATTAATTTTTTTTAAATTCCCTGTATGTATGTTGGGTTAAAAACAAAAAGTATTTAAAAATGCATCTGAAAAGTTCCGTAGGCGATAGACGAAGTCTCCCTACTATTAGTGACGTCACAAATCAGTCACGAGGCCTTCTGTATGATGGTGCAGGCAATGAAGTCGATGGCTGTCATGGGTGATGGATGGAGATCCAGGGCTGTCTCTAACGAATGCTGAGACTCCCATTTGGCAGGTTGATTGAGAGCGATGACGTAATTGTCTGTTAGAGCCAGGGCTGTCGGTCATGGTAATTTACGAGGTCGGTGCTGTTGGCAGAAAGGGAGCACTGCTGTTAGATGGTAAAGTTTAGTGAGTCTCCTCTCAAATGGCTGTACAGAAAATAAATAAAAGAGTGGGGTAGGGAAAAGGGAATTGCCTGGTGGGGTGCAGCGAAGAGAATATAATATTGAATGAAGAAAATAAATACAAAATGAGAATTTTTTGCTTAATGGGTCATTTACCGACAGGTGAATGAAAAGTAGTACAATTACGGAGGATTGTAAGTCATAGGCCATGCATAGGGTGTCTAATCATCAATGTCATTATAGATGGCCTCTAATAAGGCGTAGAATTTTTGTGTTTGTATTTCTTTTTTACTTTAGCGGAGGTTGGTTGGGGAGCGGTTTCTGCAACATTCATATTATTTATTTGTTGTACAAGAGTTTAGAGCGCTTGGATCGTCTGGGAAAGTGTTTTGGTAATTAGATTCATGCAATGGTTATTGCTATTTTTTGGAGCTATTTGGGGGGAAGCTTGGGTTTTGACGGCCTGAGCTTGTGAGTGATTTATTGCGGGTACTTTTCCGACGCGTGGTGCCATATGTTGGGGTGCGGTGGAAGTAGAAGGTTTTTTATTGATTTTGGGCTGCTTGCGCAAAAGAGGTGTTCGGTCTGATTAAGCTATCAACAATATGAGTGTAATTTGACTTGTTAGAGGTTCCTTTGCGGGACTTAGGGAAAATAGGGCACTTGGAATAATTTGCCATGTGCCCAAAGACCTGGCAGTTTATACAGGAAAGTGTTTCGACCCGTTTAATTTGGCATTCAGCCTTCATAGCCTTTCATAGCCTTCAATTCTCACCCTTAGGTAGGACAATCTATTGACGCTAAAAAATTTTGCGTTGTTTAAGTTTCGCGGTAAAGTTACTAGAAATACTGGAAGGGGTTGGTTCGTTATTCTGCCTAAAAGTTGAGTGATCCGTTGGACGGTGAACCCCAAATCGATCAGGTCGCTATGTATATCATTTGTTTTGGTTTCTTTGGGTAAACCTTTAATTTCTACTTTTATTGGTCGTTCTGCTTGGGAGTTATTAAGTAAAATTCAAAAGTTGAAGCTTCTAGAAAGTTGTTAAGTTTGTGGTATTCATCAAACGTATCAGTGTACAGTTTGATGTACTCTCCGGTTCTTTTACTTCTTACTTTTGGCATGAAGTCAGTAATAGTTTTTAGTTGATCTCTAAATGTCAGGGTTATTTTAAGCATGACGGGGGAGGGAGATTATTTGAGTTGGAATCAAAAATTATTAACGTTATTTTTATTTAGTGTAACATTTTTTGGGGTAGGGTCAGTGGAAGTTCCCGCAATAGATTCTATTCCGGTTTTTGAGTTTGTTAAATTTTCAAATTTGTTATCGAGGTAATCTCGAAGTTAAGTTCCGGGTTAGAGCTTGTTCGGAGGTTTTTAGTGAGCCTACGAGAAGGGGTGGGTAGATGAAGCCATCATCTCCCTCTTTTCTTTTAACAGAGACTGATTTAGGTGGGGGGGGGGAATCCTGATCGTTTGGCTTAGTAGGAGTGCACGTGGGGAGTTTTTTTCTTTTCCATTGATAATAATCCTATATATATGTAACGTAAAATTTAATAAAGTACTTGTAATTAACAATTTATTTTATTAATTAATGCTAGTTATTATCTCAAAAATTTATTTTTTTTACTGTTTTGACAACAAAATCAATTGGTGCTGTCTAGAGGTATGATAGGAGTTCGGGAACTTTCGACCATGTTACCCCCCCCCCCTGTTTAAAAATTGTTGCTACTGAGTTTTTATCATTCTAATGATGGTTCCCTAAAATCCATATGAATTTTCTCCCTGGCATCAATCTTCAAACAAACACATCATGTCAAATTTCGTTTGTTGACCAAAAATCTCTATAGCTGAGCAATCGTTTATAAGCTATATTGAAAGCATATATTATATTGAATAGAAAT
The DNA here is from genome assembly GCA_019973975.1 of Trichonephila clavata. Classification (NCBI taxonomy): domain Eukaryota; kingdom Metazoa; phylum Arthropoda; class Arachnida; order Araneae; family Nephilidae; genus Trichonephila; species Trichonephila clavata. The sequence goes on along the minus strand of BMAO01016063.1, from coordinate 71,543 downwards.
TGCAACTTCTTTGATGTCTTCGTAAGAAAAGCATGATGATAGTTGTAAAATTCAACATTTTGTGGTAATGGTAATTTATTGTAGCAGGTTTAAATCATTCTTGGCCATGTTAATATAATATTCAGAAATGAGTGCATTTCTGTCGCTTGGTGGCGCAACGGTAGCGCGTCTGACTCCAGATCAGAAGGTTGAAAGTTCAATTTTCCTCTGTTTACAGGGTGAGCGGAGAACTTCTTTACTTTTATTTAGTAAATTGTTCAGTTACGTTGATATAAATTATACATATTCTCAAAATGTGGAATTTTCCCCTTCAGATGTTCTATATTATCGTATTTGACGCAAAATCAGCCAATGGCGCATATCGAACACGTTCAAATGTCAAGTGGTTTGCCCTGTTATATTCTTAAGTCTTAGCACAGGCCTATGGGAGAAAAACTTTCTCTATTCCCAGGGCAGTCATTAGGAGTCTATGATCACGCTACCACCGATCAATCAGAGAGCAAGCTCTAAGCTCTCACCATGCCAAAAAAAAACTCTACAGCAGCCAGATGAAGAATCATTGCCACGCCTTCCGTATGCCATCGTCTCAGCTCATAGCCATGATTCCTGTTAAGCAGAAGGAAAAACCCCACTATCGCCAAGCCCAACATCGAAGTCAACCAGGATATGGGACTGAGGACTGTTTCACAGTCCAGATGTTACACATTACAACGCCCATTACGGGAGAAAATATAAAATATTAAGTAAGGTGGTATATGTATCTCACTGAGGATTAAAGTATGCATGTAAGAATGCAACAATTATCCCACATGGAAAGATTCAAACGACAGTATAATGCATATTTCTAATACTTTTTTAAGAAATCCCCCTCAACACCCGTTCGCTGAGTCCCCCACTGCGTTCGAGGATATCACTACTTCTCTGCATGTGGCCCTCAACGTGTGGATGCTGCATCAATAGAAATAATATTTTGGATAATTGCAAACAATTTTTTCCATTCTTGTCATGAGGCATATGGACGAGACATGTTTAGACTTAAATAATTTGCCGGTTTTCAGTAAATTTGTCGAAAATATCCCTGAAAGCTGCATAAAATTTGGCCGCAAATTCGCTTTTGTGGATCGCTCTTTGGATAACAGAGTCCGGCAAATAAAAGCTAAATTTAGGTACTCATCTTCTTTGAACTTGACGGAATTCATGTGGATTTCTTCTATTCTGTTGTAGGCATTAAGGGATTGTTTTAATGAATTAGCCGACGTTTACCCAATGAAGCGGATTTTGTCTGGGTCTTTTTTTCTTCCAGCCTCTTTTGGGGTCAGTAGTAGCCCAGTGGTCAAGGTATCGGATCGTGCCTGGTATGTCAGGAGTTCGAGCTCATTACCACTAAAGACCCTCCAATTAGGGGCGCGATGCACTTTAAATCTGTCGTGAGCTCAAACGTCCTCCCATTAGTGTGGTGTGGACGTTATCAGACAGGGTGCTAGCTCAGGTGTCTTTCTCGTCACTTGACCATGGTTAAAAAAAACAAGGTCCGTCGCCAAAAGTCCTCCTGTTGCTGAACAATGCATCGTTAATATTCAGTCTTGTGAATTTGTGAATTCCAAGGCAGTTTTGTTTTTTAAATTCGCTGCTTTTTTTTCTTTTTTAAATCTTGGGCGAAACAAGAATTTCTTCAAGCTATACATTTTTGAAAAGTAATTCTTCCTACGGAAAAGAAATATAAAATCACCTAAAACGTTTTCATTTCACGTATTCAAAATGATAATATTCATTTTTCTTTTAGTTTTCAAATCATAGCTAACTTGTTCAAGATTAACGCATTTGTAAATGACCATTTCATTGCAATTAGGGTAAAAATTTTTAATTTGCGAAGTTGTTATTGTACTTTACACCAGATAAGTTTTCTTTGTTCTTCATAAATTACACTTTTAGGTATTCGAGCATCTTTATTTTTCATTTGTAGATAGTTGGAAGTATCTGTATTGAAATGAGGGAGGGGGGGGGGAATAAAAATTCCGTCTAAAATAAAGGAAAAAATTCTAAAAGCTTTTCATTTTACAATCCTCTTTTAAATAATGTCTTGTCTTATGTTGAGGAGAGTAATATATCTGTAGGGAGATTAATATATTTTGAGGAGAGTAATATATTTGTTATCTTTCTATTCAATTTTTTAAAAAAATTAGTTTTAAAAATACTTTTAAATTTATGTACATAAAAGAAAGAGTTCGTTTGTGTGTGTTTCAGCCAAACTAAGCAACCCAGAAAGTATGAAACTTGACACAGAGAAACCATGGGTCATAATGCTATTAACCTTGAAGAGATATTTTTGAAATTCGCTCTAAAATTTCTTAAAATTCAATTTTTGAGCAATTTTCCAGCTAATTGGTGGTAGGACGTCATCTCAGGAGAAGCACCTCTCTAACTCAGCAAAAAATTAATACTTGGAGCAGTTTTTTGGATGATTGCTGCATACTGTATTATAAATATATTTATTTATGGTTGTATTTATTCGTCTTTTATATTTTTTGTGGCGGAATTACAATTTTTTTTCGAATGGATCTTCGTACAAAGTGTTCTTTCGGAATTCCCTTTCCGGTTTGACAAAACGGAATTGTTTATATTGTATTGCGACGTCGAACCGTTTTTCTTAATTAAGTGTATTTTATCCTTTTCCATAATTTCAGACAAAAGTGATGAAACTTTATTTAATTAATTAATACCAATTCACTTTCACATGCTAATACTATAAGTTTTGGCTACGATGCAGTATATAAGCGCCCAATCGCTGGTCGGGTTTTTCCCTATCAATGATACCAAAGTATGCTCAATGTTTTTGTATGTTCGGGATGCAGTTTCATTAAACCAGTTTATTTTGTGTTTAAAAATAGCTCTGTGATGTTTGAGAATAATGAAATCTTTTTTTAGTGAGACCGTTTTTTATTTTAATGCTCATTCAATTTATGTATCTGTTTCATTTTTGTGTATGATTATTTCTTATATATTTTTGTGGTTTGTAGTACTGCATGTTGATTGCGCAGTGGAACAACTACCCTTCTTGCAAGGCCTAACGTAACTTTTAAAGATATTTTCGTTCCATTCGATATTCTATTTCATTTGATACTCATGATTCCTCTTCGCTTTGCAATCAGCATCAAAAACACCCGAGGATAATCTCTTTAAATCTTTAAACTGTGTCTAAAAATTTTTGCTTCCTTCTTGTTGTTTATTAACTTTTTAAGTGTCGATTTTGCAAACAATTTTGTATATATATTTTGGTAATTATAAAGGACAGTTATAAGAACCGCGGGTTTGCGGTTCTTGCAAACCATGGACATTGGAGGTAATATCAATCTACGCGCGGATGTACTTGGGCTACAATCCATCTGATGTTGACATCACAACACAGAAGGCTGCCAGGCCAATAATAAGTATAACGTATAATTAAGTCACTCCTCAATATCAGTACATTTCAGAGGGGTACTTCTTGCCTACTTCCAACCTTATATTATGACCATTAGTTCAAAAAAATCTTCCTATGACATTCCGGTTCTTCTATATTATCGCAACCTATTGGCGACATTACATGAAACGAAGCACATGGTTGCCAATTTAACGTATACAACACAGGTGAAATCAGGGTTTCCAACTTGGCGAATTATTTTGAACATTGGCATTGTTGCGATAATACGTAAGTATCGACATTTCCTTCCATTGAAAAAGAAAAAGATTATTACTTTTACTGATACTTACGTAATAAAATCACCGCAGCCAAAGCAGCCCTTTTTTCCCCACTAAAATCTAACTGATTTTTTAAAATTTAAAATATGTAAGGATTTTTTGTTTTGATATCGTGGCGCAAATTTCTTTGCTGCGGTGACGTCAATACATATGTACCCTTCTTAATTTATTGGCAAATTCCATGTATCACCATTGTACCAAAATAGTAGAAAAATCTAGCTAAAGAAAATGACACTCAATTCAAACTAATTGGGATAAGCAGATTACTAATATTGAGATTTAAGTTAATATTTCTCTTTATGTATAAGACTTTTTGTCGTGCTTGTTTTTGTTCTGAGCTGTTTATAGTAGTTTCATCAAACTTACACATTTGTCTATTTAAAGTAATTTTTTGGTTTCAATTAATATTATAATTACTACTATATGTTCGGTTATTTTTTTTATTTATTTGTTTATTTTATTTCTTGGTGAAATTGTCGAATCGGCCACCAGTCCGCCAAATTCTGAAAAATCGCCAATTTGGCGCGTTTTAGCATGTTGTGTTTTGGAGTAGCAACCCTAACACAGCATGCAACGCCAAAGCTCGAAATTCAAGATGGAAGAAGGAAAATCATTAAAAAATAGCATTTTAAAATTTTTAAACTGAAAATCGTTACAAAAATTATTTATTTGAAAATGGAAATAATTTCACTTACCTTACAAAAATGAAGTATCTATCTCATCATCTATTACCTCTGCCCCTTCTTTCCGACATTTATGATGCCACTGCAAATTTCTGAGGGCAAATTTCAAACCATTTTCGCATCACTAATAAAACTGTACACATGTCCATATTCCTTAATTAAAAACAAGATTCATTCCTTTTACTCCTATGATTTTCCTCTTTTACACTCCATTGATTCCTGCAATACCATTAAAAACCAGCCTTTACTTTTTTACCCGTTGTTTCTCCCAAATCCATAACATACATACGATGATCCAATTAATCCTTCTTTCATACCATTTTCTAAAGCTGCTTTCTTTCCTAACACAGCTGAAAAACCGTTCCGAATACTCATCCTACTTAATCACACATTCATTCAGATTTGCATCGCAACTATCTGTAAAACCTTATGTGGAGAAAAAAAATAAATTTACCTTGAAAAAATGTATCCACAACGAAAGAACGAAGACATAAAAACCAGCTGCTTATAACGGAACTTGCCGGTTGCTAATTCAAAAGGCTGTAAAAAGGAAATGTACTGCGCATCGGCAATAACTAACAAAGACAATTTTTAAACCAATAAAAATTTACTGCCCAGTCACGAAAATGATCAGATGAAATTTGTTCACTTTTTCTGGAAAACTGTTCTGAAACGGATATCTTGAAAAACTTTTTAAGAAACGTATTGCGCACGCGCGAAATTGTACAGATCCGACTTCTCCCTCATTGATACAAAAATCAAGAGGTTTACCAGATTTGGCGCTTTTATCGATTTGGCGAGAAGACACTTGGCGTGATAAGTGGCCGATTCAACACAATCCAACCTTTAACCTTTTCAATTTTAAATATTTAAGATTTTCTGTTATGGTTTTTTTTTCGAAACTTTATGGTAATTTTATCAAAATTAGGGCTTAATTTTGATGTTTTACAAATAAATAATCGTTTAATTTAAATTAATATTATAATTCCTATTTCAGTTTCATATTTTTATATTTTCTGAAGTCTTCTTTTCTTGCTTATCATAGTAGGTACAGTAAGACTGTGAAACAAAGACCCAAAAATGAGTTTTTCAGCCAAACAATAATGGGTGAGTCTTTTTGTAAACAGAATATTAGATCATTATTGCTTATTCATGACGCAAATATGAAACGGATGGGGTGCAATCAATGAAACCACCTTCACTTCTCGCATGTTTTTATTCTCATGTCAGGTCCATTTGTTCACAAAAAACAAAACAAAAACATCTGTTAGAAATCTATGGCTGTGATTAAATGGACATCAAAGTAATTTTCCTTTGACTTTAAAATTCAGTGTTAAAGCAATTCTTTTTCGTATAGCATCATTGTTTAATTTCCCTTCTGACAATCAGTTCTCCATGTAGATTTGCTTATTGTTTATATACATATCCATTGTATACATTTTTTTCATATAAATTCATTGCTATGCCATTTGCTGTCGTTGAAAATAAAGATTATTGACATTCTTCCTTCATCGCAAAATTCAAAGTTTTCATCATTGTAGAAAAATATTGCTTAAAGTATAAAAGAAAGTAAATGACACTAAATTCAAACTAATCGCTATTAAAACATTGGTAATATTGTAAAGATAAGGCTTCCTATTTAAAGAAACCAGAATGTAAAACATGTTTTCTTGCATGTCAATGTTTTTGGCCTTATGGTCTCTATCATCGATAAAAATTCATCTTTGTTTTAAATGAAAAAAAAAAAAAAATTTTCTAACAAGAAGGTATTTGGTGAAACTATGATGAGGTGTAGTGAAACACAATATTCTTATATCTTCTTTTGGATTCCTTTTTGGATGATACTGTTTCTTCAATAGCTTATAATCACTTTCCGTTTATGCTAAAGCTCACATTCATTATTATATATATATATATATAACAATAAATAATCTTAGAATTTAAAATAATAATACGGATTTCAAATATTCATTATGTAATTCAATATAAATAAATAAATTCAAAATGATAGAAACATTTCAACATTTGGATCTTTCACTTGTTTTTTTCCGTACCTCATAAATAAAGAGAATGGTCAACAAACGAAAGAAATTTTTATGGAAAAATGGAAACGTATCTGAGGTAAAATGTGTATTACAAAAAACAAACATATTCACTGTTTTATAATAATAATATCCTTCTTGGGATTTTAATTTAAAAAATTTATTATTAATAATCATTTTCCAATTTCTCGTGACAACCGTTTGCCTAAAAAATGGCACTAAAACAAAAATATAATTTATTGAAAGCGGCTATATATATATATATATATATCATTAAAGGTCAATTGTCCTAAAAAGGACAAGTATTAACGGAACTTTTTAGAGTAAATAAAATTTATTTATGTGATTCTTTTTAGTGTGGATAGTTCAAAAAGCAAAATTTTCTTTTTCAGAACGTTATAAAAAAGATTATACATGAAACATTGAGAGCTGAATTTCAAAATAAAGAATAACTATTATTGTTTTAAATAACAGTTTTAAATCGATCACTATAAGTTATACTTATAAAACGGAATATATCGGTTAATTTAATTTTGCATATTATGTCAGTAACGTAATTTTTCAAATGTACATCAAAATATTTTTTAAACACACTAAAAGTTATACAAGGATAACAAATTTTAAGTATGATAAATTTTTAAATGAACTTCAAAATTCTATTTTTATCTTAACTATATCTTAAGATAACTTACAAAAAATGACATTTACATGTATTGTAAATAATTATTCATAAATAATGAACTTATTTAAGTAGTGCTTCCACTCAAAACTCATGAAAAAGTCGTTTGGCTCGAAAAAACTGGTTTTCGTCGCAAATGACGCCAATAAGCGAAACGACAGTAAAGGTATTTTGCGAAATTTTTTTTAAGTTAAAATTGTTTGAAGTGATGAGAGAGGGACTTCTTTAGGCGCATTTTGCTGGAGAGTGAACTTGAATGATGCGTTTTAAGTAGCCAAGCATTGTTACGCTCGGGTTTGTAATGCTCGTAACAATATGTGGATTGGAATTTTCCGTAACAATGTAAAGTCCTTCAACTAAAAAGACTTACAAAAATGACAAAATATGGCGTCTAAAATCGGTTTTCAGCCAAACTGGAATTTCATGACGTTGCTCTATTAACGGTATTAATTAAATTTGCTTAAAAAAATAGTCGGTTATTAGTAACTTCTTTAGGCGCGTTTTGCTGGAGAGTGAACTTGAATGAACGTCACGTTCGGGTTTGTGAAGCTCATTCGGCTTTTTTTCATTGTTGTAAGAATGTTATTGTCACAATGACAAAATTTGGTGTCGAAAATCAGTTTTCGGCAAAACTGGAATTTCATGACGTTGCTCTATTGACTGTATTAATTAAATTTGCTTAAAAAATAAATGCTTTTTTAACACTTGATTAACAGGAAATATATTATTAAAATCCCAATTTCTACAGTGTTTTACATTTTCATAAATTTCTATGGATTTTCTTGGATTTAAATTCAAAAAAAAAAAAAAAAAAAAAAAATGAAGTTACAACTATTTTTTAAGTAGATTGGTACATTGTTTATCTTTCTCGACGCTGCCAAGTTAGACTGAGATGGAATATTGTAAAACTTCTTTAAAAAATTTATAAAATTTCGTAATTTTGAAATTTTTTTATTTTTTTGCCTTTTTGCACATACAATATTTTTTAAAAAAGGCACTTTTCCATCTCAAGGAGCCATAAAAATGCAACTAAAGAATTGTTAAAATTACCAAATGTCAGTAATAGTTCATTGTAGTAAACCTACAACAGAATTGTTCAGTTTGAGGTTTATGGAGCATGTGCAGAAAGACAGCTTTCTGATACATTACAACTGATAGTTTTCTTTATTTTTAAAGAAGCGATTTAGAGTGAAAAACTTTAGGAGTATAAAAAAATGCTAAAATATTTTCACCAAATAGTATTATTTACATTTTGAATCTTTTTTTATACAGTGAATGCAAACCAATGTCTAGGTTTTCTCTCCCTTACATAATAATAATGAATAAATAATATTATATGACAATACTAATATCCCCTTGTTTTTAATATTCACATAATTCCTGAAATAACTTTACAAAATTTGAAGTTATCACTTCTATCGTGTGGTCATAAGCACACGCATACTCTTTTTTTTTTGATGGTTTAGTTTTTAAGTTATACTTTCCAAATTTCACACATCGATAACTAACAATGGAAACTTTTTTTTTAAAAAAAAAAAAGGTAAAATGAAATACTGCGTAAATTGAATTCCTGTAAAAATGGTATTAGATGAAAAATACAAAAATTTTTTTAAAATCCGTAATTTTTAAGCAATTTTTTCATTTTTTGGACAGAACAAGGATAACGTTTGACACACGGAAAAAAAGTTTTGTGTGATTATTTTTATAAATGATGATGTTATTAAATATTTAATTAAAATTTTGTTTATTTTTTGAAAAATTGTAAAAAAAAGTTTTCGGAATTTTGTATTTTAAATCGCTGATTCTAAAAGACCAAAATATGAACATTTTCAGTACTGAGTGTTGATTCATAACAATGATAAGAAATCCGTGCAGTGTGATTGAAAAATTCTTTTCATAAGTACACATCGATATTAACCAATTTTTGAAAAAATTGTACAAAATGCACAATATCGTTAGTTTGTAAATATATATATATATATATATACAGTGGTGGCAGAAAGTCCTGAACACACTCATTTTTAGAGTAATTTGTGTGTTTGACTTCATTTTTCGTTGTGAAATTATCGCACTATCTTAAATATTGTTATTGATTTTAATGTATTTTTTTATGCTGATTTAAAATCTACTACTAGTTTCTTAATGACTAAAATATTTTTGTAGTAAAGCTGCTTGAACACAATATTGTGAAATATGTGCAAAATAAAACTATATAGAATAACATAATATGCAAAGAAAACTAACACGAAAATTGACAAATACGGTATATTTAATAAGCATTTTGAAAATTACATTGTTGTCACATGTTAGAAAATCAATATTTTATGGGCCAGCCATTTGCTTTAATTACGGCTCTACATCTTCTTGGAATGGAATGCACCAATTTCAAAAGAAGATCTTTCGTGACAATATGATTGAAGGAAAATATTAAAGCTTCAATTAATTCACGTTTGTTTGAAGGTTTTTTCTTTGAAATTTCATAACCAATTTTAAACCATAAGTTCTCTATCGGATTAAGGTCGGGAGACTGTCCTGGCCAGTTCATTCTATTCACAGTATGGTCTTTCAACCATTTCTGGACTACCTTTGCACGATGACAAGGGGCGTTATCGTCCTGAAAAATCCATGACTGATTCCCAAAAAGATCTCTCGCAGTTGGTAGCAATTTATTTTGTAGTATTTCAATGTAATCCATGGCTTTCCTTGTTCCGCTAACGATGTGAAGTCTTTCAACACCATGAGAAGACAGGCAACCCCATACCATCACTTTTGTCGGGTACTTTACTGTGGGCGTCAGACACTGAGGGCTGAATTCCTCATGAGTGAGTCGTCTTACATAGGCACTACTTTGGTTGCCAGAAAAACAAAACTGAATCTCGTCATTAAATATTATCTTTTCCCAGTCTTTAATAATCCATAATGAATGTTCCCTTGCCCACGTCAATAGCCTCTTGCGTTGAAATTCAGTCAGTAATGGTTTTGGGCGCGCTTTACAGCCTCGTAACCCAATTTCCAGCAGTCTTCCTCTAACAGTTCTTGGGCACACACTCACATTTGATGTCGAAGTCCATTGTTTCAAAATTTGCGAGGAATTAAGCTTTCTGTTTGAAAGTGAAATTCTGTGCAATAACCTGTCTTCACGTAAAGATGTTTTTCTTGGTCGTCCTGATCACCCCCTGTCTGCAATAAAATTTGTTTCAGAAAATCTTTTCAAAGTTCTCACAACAGTAGAAAGGCCATATGGTACTTAAGCAGCAATTTGGCGCATAGAATAACCTTCTTCCTTTAAATGTATTATTTTGTACCTTTTATTCTCAGGCAGATATGAAAATTTAGCGATAATTCTGATATGTTCCACAAACGCACTTCAAATTGCTTTCAATACACTATTTTCCACAAGCACACAACTGCATTCAATACAATAAACCACGTTTCACCTTTTTCTTGTTGTTGCTTGAAACAACGGAGCATTTCATTGGTGGAAAACACACTCACTCATTCTTAGAGTGACCTTGTGCTTTCTTGTCAAGGTTTTTTCAACATATCAATGAAACTATTTACTTTAGATGAAATATACAAACATATTTGAAATCAGCATGAAAAAGTACATTAAAATCAATAACAATATTTAAGATAGTGCGATAATTTCACAACGAAAAATGAAGTCAAACACAAAAATTACGCTAAAAATGAGTGTGCTCAGGACTTTTTGCCACCACTGTATATATAAATGATCATTCTGATATTGTAATTATTTTTGTCTGAGTTCGGTAAGAAAGAGGATCATCGTAATTTTTAAAAAAGATGAAAAAAGTAGGTACTTTATCTTGCTTTCTCCCGATAACGGCTTGACGCATGAGCAGAACACAGCGTAACGCTTTTTTCTGTTAACGCTTGTACAAATTTCACTCCTAATAAAATTTTCATACCGGGCTTTAAATGAAAATCGATTTTTAATTAGTAACTCAAAAAAATATATATAAAGCAAATAAAGTATTTGGCTGTTTAGAATTCAATACTGATTAGTGAATTAGAATAATCATCATAATTAATTAGTTACGGAAACAAGGGAAGTAATTTCTTTTCCTAAAAATTAGCCATCCATCTCAATCAAGATATCCGTCTTAATATATGCTCGTATTTCTTCGGTCTTTGGGCAGTTTTTCATCTTAGTTTCCTATTTTTAGACTTTTGCTTACATTTTCATTTCATCCTTATGAGTTAAACATTAGGCCAAACATGGCGGACAGTAAACATGGTATTTAGCGAAAAATAAAAGTGAAAACGTTTTACAAGGGGAGGGCACGACTAAGGAAATTCATTTTGGGATGAGACTTGGTATAATAGTAGTACTCCATTAGGGTGTCCAACCCTCAATGTATTAGCACCGATTGGCCCGTCAATTCGGAGAAAACAGCCTTCGAAATTCATGCTTAGGTTTTATACAATTAAGTTTTAATTATTACCAGCGATGCAGTAGCTCAACTGGCAATGCACCTGCTTTCTGCAAGAACGGCTTAGGGTTCTATTCGCGCAAAGAACTCCCCCCCCCCAATTCGCTTAATTATTTTTTAATTAAATAAATTCATTGATTAAATATAAATGATATTTTGTGTAATTATTTTGTATTTTATAAAGTAAAATAATTACTGTAAATATTTATATTATATTTTATAAATATATTTTTATAATAATAAAATATATTATACATATTAAATGATATTTCATATAAAAACTAGCTGACCCGGCAAACGTTGTTTTGCCATATAAATTATTTAATGTGAATATTTTGGTAGCCAAATAAAAATTTGTAAGTTTGTGGGGATGTGGTATATGACTGAAAGAGAAATGGATGATGACGGCCTACAAAAGTAACAAAACACCAAACATTCATTTTTTGAATTCTTTGTTCTTTTATTATTTTAACTAATAAATTTCAAATTACATCTCAATCACAAATTATGACACAATTGAAAAATGACATTATCAGTCTCTTAGTGCATTGGAATGTACGATACTTTTAGTGTGAGTCCATCTTTAGCCAACACAAACAAACTGGATGATTTACCCACGCGAGAACATGCTACGTATAATTGCCCGTGTGAAAAACATGGTGTCCCCAAATCTAAGCCACAAGCAGACATCGTTTGACCTTGAGACTTATTGACTGTCATTGCGAATGCCAATCTAATTGGAAATTGTTTCCGTTTGAATTCAATTGGCACATCTGTGGGAATAATAGGAATTCGTGGTAATAATACATTCAGAACTTGCAATTCAAAATTCTGGCTTCGACAACGTTTTTTATCAATTTTTAATGACTAATCGCGTGCCATTACACAGCCGTGGTGAGTTCAAATTACGAAGCAAAATAACCAGTGATCTAACCTTCAGTTGTAAATGGTACAATGGCATGTCTGGCAAATCCAATGAGTTCAAAAACTCTGCTGGTTAATTTACAGCTTCGTTGGTATTGTACACTGTATCAATAGATTTGTATGACATCAAGTCCCCTAGCAACAACTATTGTATCTTGAAATTCAAATCGGTGACGTCCACATTTTTTGCTGCCAAAATTGCACGTTCTGCCAGCTACTCAGGATTCAAGCATTGTGTGTGTATATCGGGAAATATCTGGTCAATGAGAGCATTTTGTGAGTTAATGATTGTACAGAAATCGGTCGGCAATTTTATGCATCCAGTATTTTCATGTACAGCTACTTTTCCATCGCCGATACTTAACAGTTATTTTGAGAATGTTTCAGCGGATGGATCTTGAAGCATTTGAATGCACATATTTATTTTTAGCTGTATTTCTTCAACAGTACGCGACAGAGTGATGACTTCAAGCAAGCGTGGATCTCATCAGCGTACATTGAACGTGGAATGACGGAAAGTGTTTGTCTGAAATCACCTAAAAGGAGTAACAGACTGCCGCCGAAAAGCTTGTCTTTGTTTTTTATGTCTTTCAAGGTCCTGTTCAACGCCTTAAGTGAATGCTTGCGTGCCATAGTGCATTCATCCCAGATAATAATTTTACACTGTTTCAGCACTGTGTAAAAAAGATTTTGTGTACTTAATTTATTAAATCACTGATTTTAAAAGAGCAAAGTATGAACATTTAAAGTTCAGACTGTTTACTCGGCATAATTCTAGGAAATCCATACATAATGATAGAAAAATTTCGATTAATGTGATTTACAGAAAACACAATACTCCTTTACTTAAAAAAATTATTAATTTATAAAGCATGCATTTAAATGTATAGCAAATAAACTTATTTGAAATAATGAAAACGGAGTAAAAGCAATTAAGTTTTTCGCGAATATTTTAGATATTTTTGTTTTATAAACGGATGTAATATATGAATTTTTGAATTAAAGATATGTACAAAAAATAGAGGGGAAAAAAACTTTTCACTCGCATTTTTTTTTTTTTTTTTTACTTGTCAAATTTGGTAATTTTTGATTTGACCCTTTTTTCTAGTATAACCCATGGCAGAGTGATTTGGACGGTGGAACAGAGAAAAGTCATACATCTGGCGCGAAATCGATTTTCTACGCCAAAAGGTTTTTAATTAATATCTTTTCAACTAATTGCAATATCGGAATGAAAAATAGTTTACGTCCTATTCTCAGACCTACTGAATATACGCACAAAACTTCATAAGAATCGGTCTAGCCGTTTCAGAGGAGTTTGGCTACAAACACTGTGACACAAGAATTTTATATATTAGATAAGTAACACAAATCATTTTACAATGTGAAATACAACATAATATAAATAAAATATTATATATAATATACCATAAAATACATTATTATTGGTAGTAGTATAATTATTAAATTAATTATTTTATAATTAGTTTAATAAAAATAATACATGTCTTTTTATATATTATTAATTGAATTATTTTATAATTATATAAAATATTTAATAAGTCCTTTTTAAAAAAAATTATTTAATTTGCGGATAGGGTTCCTGGCACGCTATGAACTCTTTTTTTCAATTCATTTAATTATTTTTTAAAATTAAATAAATTTATTTAAAAGAACTTATTTAATTTTTTATATAATTATAAAGTAATTAAATTAATAATATATTAAAAAGAGAGACATGTATTATTTTTATTATATTAATTATAAAATAACTAATTTAAAAAAAGTAATAATAATAATAACGTATTTCATAGATTGTTATATTCTGTATAATATTTTACTTATATTGTGTTGTATTTCCCATTGTAAAAATTTTGTAACTAATTTTTATATAAAATATTTTTTTATTTATATTGTTACGTAGATCGGGGTTCGAGGATTTTATGCAAAAGCAGTCGTAAGCAACAAGACAGTTCTTTGCGAGCGATGCGTATTTATTAGCGTAAATCAATCCTTAAAAATACAGGATTCAACAGCAAAGTTCACTGAATAAATAACAGAAGGATTTCACACCTTCAACAGCACTCAGATACAATAAGCAGTGTCTAAATACACGTATGTAAATGATTATTCACAAGCACAGCCGAGCTGATTAAGTTCAAGGCAATTGCTAATCAAAACAGTGCTCCCTACTCGCTGGTTGAAATCAGACTGACCGTTGCGGCGAGTCTCTCTCTATTTATAGCAGAGGCCGAAATTTCTGGAAAGATGCGCTCGCGCCACAGATCGTGAAATTAGTGGATTTTTCTACTAATTTCTAGAAGAATCCAGAGGGTCCCGAACTCGCCAACATGGTCGCCAATATCGCCAAATTGATCGCCAACTTGGTCGCCAAAAATGATGCCAACTTGGCTCTATCGCCATTGTTTCGCCAAGTTCCCATTGAATTGCCATTATAACGTAAGAGACGGCTTGCTTGTGAATATTACAATCTTAACATAAAATAAATATAGAGTAATATAAAGGCATTGCACATCCAAATCCAAATTATTTACATTATTTTATACAAAATTCGTAACAATATCTTTATATATAAAATATACGTGTCACAGTGTTTGTCCGCGATGGACTCCGAAGCTACTCAACCGATTATAATATAATTTTGCATACTGTGTGTCATTTCGTCTAACTTAGAACATAGGATGGTTTTTATTTCAATTAATCACGCCATAAATTTTTTATTGCCGGAAATGTGAAGAATCCGGAAAAAACGTTTCCAGATTCCCGTAAGGGATGCTCATGTGTCTGTGGAAGCAGATATTGCAACAGAGGGTGAAAGTTTTTGGTACTCTCGACGTTATTTAAACAGCAATCCGATTTTTGTTTTTTAAATCAGACAAAAAATAATTACAGAATAGGAAAGATCATTTCTTTCGCCACGATACGGTATAATTTTTTTTGCAAAATAATGATATTTTCTATTTTTTAAGATTTTTTTTAAAAATCTTAAAAACTGATGCGTTTTTATGAAAATTTTTTCTAAATCGTTGCGTATGAATTTATTTTCGTGTTATTAAAACGATATTTTTTACTAAATAATGTCATGCTTTTTTCTTTTTGAATCAGTCATTTAAAAATTAAAATGCCAAAAACTTTTTTTTCTATGAATTTTTTAAAAAATACTCAACGTTTTAACTCAACATTAAATAACTTCGTCATTTATTAAAATTATCGTACGAAACTTTTTTTACGTTTGTAGAATAATGTTATCCAATTCCTGTGCGAAGATTGAAAAAATTGCTTAAAAATTATGGATTTTAACCGTAATATAGTATTAAAAATTGGTAGAAATCAGCATTATTTACCTCGATTATAAATTAAATCTATGTTGCTATTCTGTTACATTTTACGCAAATAGAAGATGAATAAAATGCAAAATTAAAAATATGATGTTTTAATTTTGATGTGACTCTCCGAAATTATAAGCGAAAATTAATTTAACTGCATGGAATAGCTCAGTATAAAATCAAATCAACGTTTCACAACAGATCCACTGTAGCGCGTGGCTGAAATAGCAAAAAAAAAAAAATATTCATAATTATATATATATATATTGTCATGTCAGCATGTTTACTCAACTCCAGCAAGTGAACAAGAGAAGCGGAGCGCGAGCGAAAATAAATGAAATGAAATATTATTCTTATGTAAGAGATATGAAGAGGTTTGTGGGAAATGATATATGATTATTTCGAAGTTTATTAGAATATTTTAACATAAATCATTAAAGCTAAAAGAAGGTGAACGATAGTTGTCAGTGTTGATTTTCATACCACTTTAACAGTGATATTCAAAAAACGTTACAATAAATTTAAAAACGTGTATTATTAGTAGCTTACTTCTCATTTTCTTCGTCCGATTTTATTTAAATTTTTTCTATAAGGATTTGTTTTAACTGTTATTTTCAGTAAAATGCCACCAAAAAATCTTCACTATGCAACCGTAGCAAAGAGGCACGACGCAAACGTCTTGAAAGAGCTCATCATTTGTTCATATAAAAATTTATTTAAAAAATATAATATAAATATTTATATAGTTACAATAATTATTTTGCTTTATAAAATACAAAACAATTACATAAAATATCATTTAATATTTAATAAATAAAACGAATAGGGGAAAAAAGTTCATCACGCGATTAGAAACCTAGCCGTCCAGACCCTACGACAAGAATTTTGTGTACTAATATATTTAAATATTGGAATGAATAGTGTAATGTGATTTAAATTATTCTCTTTCCTGAAATATTTCAGGTCAGTTCTTTATTTCCGATTAAGTTCAATAATTTTATTTAAAAACGGTTTAAGACATGTAACAAAAAAAATCTTATATAAATTTAATAAAGTACAGTGGCGTAACTACCAATGGACTAGGTAGTGCCGTGCACAGGGGCCCTTGAGCTCAGGGGACCCTCACGCCTTGACCACCAAGCAAGTCGAGCTTGCGATAATTTCTCCCATAATTGAGGTATAAATATAAAAGATTGTTACATAGCTGTAATCATGGCAATTCCGTTGAAAGTAATTTCAAACCTTGTAAGGAATTCCCCTAAATTCTTTCCTTTGTTTGTGTATAGTGTTGCGAATTTTACTTATTAAAAAGTTTATATTATTTTTCAATTTTTTCATTTTTCTAATCTTTACTTGAAAATAAGCATCAAGTTCCATGAAATGTCTTACCATACATCTAAAAAAACTACACAGGAAGCTATTTCTCCTTGGTCATTTTATTTTTTATAACAATATGATTCATAATAAGCTATTTTCAATGTTTCACAATCTGGTATCTGCAACAGACTGATGTAATTTTGACCCCCCTCCTCTGTTTTTTCCTGTGTTTTATTTTAAATAATTGTAATAATTTTTTATTATATTTTCTTGTTTGTGCATATTCCTTTTATCATTTCCTGTCTATCACATGTCAAATAGAACCTGCCCAATCACTAAATTCACAAGAAAACTCATATGCATACATGTAAGTAGTTTGTAGCTTTGCTTTCCTATGTTCTGCAGAGCTTGACGCAGGGCTGATGTGAGAACCAGCTTTGTATATATATATATATATATATATATATATATAATACTCTAATATATTTTTAATTAATAAAACTCCACCAATATTCTCTCTTTTTTTGCACCAAGACCTTTGGATACCTATTGGTTTTGGGACCCACACAATTTTTTGGAAGAACAGTTTTATAGTGTTGGAATTTCTAATATAAATACAGTTACAAAAAAAAGGAACGAGTCTTACAGTAGTCGTATATGATGTGTAACATGACATGTTATCCTGGTAAATACGCAATAGTAAGATAAATCCTGGAAAAAATTAATCGGGTATGATTGGAAATAATTTTCTATCAAATAATTTTATCTTTAATGAAAATTTTATTTAATTAACACAAAGAGTCATGTAATTTTTTAGCAAAAATAAATATTCTTGTTCAATTCGGGGAAGACACACACACAATAGACTTATGATGACTAAAATCTGAGACATATACTTGAGATTTTAAAGTATTTAATAACCTTTGAAAAACAACGTCAATAACAGTACCACTGTTAGCTGTCGATATATTTCAGTTTGTGTTCATTTCGAGCTTGAGCTCATCATTCAAAAAAGCTATGAGCGGACAATCGTAAAGTTACCTGACTAACAAACAGATTTGGTAAAGCAGTAATTGGTTCGGCCGTTTGTTTCTGAGAGATTTGTGTTCGTTGCAAAAAACAAAAAAAAATACCTGCTGCGTGGAGTTGAATTTTGTGCAATTCTTTTCGGCTGTACTCCTTCAGTTTTTAATTTTTTTTCTCACGTTTCTTTTGTCGAAAATCTCGCATACATTCTGCTTTGGATTTACTCGTCTCGGTAAATCACAAAATGGTTTTAAAGTTATTGTATTCCAGATTTTAATTTCAATTAACTTTTTTCACTAATCATACTAAATATTTTTCTTATTTATCACACTAATGTTATATTTTTAATATCACAAACAGAAACCAGCAATATATTTTTTTAAAAAATAAAAATAATTTAAATCAGCTTTTAAATCCGTGGAGGATTATATACCATAATGACTAAAGACGCGAGATTCCCAAGTTCAAAAAAGGTCATGAAGAATACAAAGAAACTGTAAACTCAAGTGTCATTCTCGCTATCCGACCTTGGCTTAGAAGAGGATGGCCAACTCAAATGACCTTGCGAGCCACTTTGGAAAAACATTATAATCCTGCGGGCTGCAAACAAAAATTATATATCTTTATATTATATTTAGACCCATCACAAACATTTATTGGAATGAAAATTTGAAACGGAATAAATTATTATTGATTTCATTATTTTTCATCTATACAAGCATAGATAATTTATAATAATAATGCAAGGATCAAATATGTCTAATTCTAGCAATAGGCAGCGCGATGGAGTTACAGGAATCGAGTGTGATGCTGCGCTGCAATACCGCACACTTCTAAGAATGTATTAAAATAAAAGAAAGGTAATAAAATAGAAACAGTTATGAAGTATATTTGTTACAAAACACTACATTAAAAACAAAAATATTGTACAAAATAATCATGTTTTGTAAAGAATCTCGAGAGCCGCAAAATTATTCAAGGCCGCGGCTTGGCCACCCTTGACTTAGAATTACGAAGTCTGTCGCAAATAACATATATGGCTCTAGAGCAGTGGTCTTCAAACTTTTTCAACTCAAGGAACCCTTTGAACTTGAAAGTGTTTTTGTGGAACCCCTAGAACTAGAAAGTGTTTTCGTAGAACCCCTAGAACTAGAAATTGTTTTCGTACAACCCCATTCCAATCAGAATTTCCCGGGATTTTTGGGTAAAATCTCTATATATAATTCCTCAGATGTCATACATTCAAATTGTGGAGTGAGTGAATGAATATTAACGTCACACTGTTCAGCTACATGAGAGCTTTTGGTAACGGACCTCGTAATTTTGAACCATGGTCAAGTGACGGGGATGACACCTGAGATAGCACCTCATCTCCTAACTACCACACCACACCAAAGGAAGGACGTTTGAGCTCTCGACAGATTTAACGTGCATCGCGCCCCTACACGGTGGGTCTTTAGTGGTGCTGGGCTTGAACTTTAAAATTGTGGAACTATTTGCCTGTATTTGTACTTGCAGTGCATTCTTCATAGCGCATTAACTTAGAATTCATTTTGAAAAAAAAAAGCAGTGATGAGTTATCTTGAATAATATATGAAACACATGTATAAATGAAAATGCAAAATGTAGATACTGCTTTCCAGACAGAAATTAAAAAAAAAAAAAAAATTTCTGCAATGTTATTTCTAAGTTGAATTTTCAGTGAAGGAAATAAAAACGGAATAAAAACATCAGTAGCAATAGTAAATAAATTAATTGAAATTTATATGTTTTAAGAAGAAACTATTAATGTTACTAAAAATATTCTTAAAATTATGGAAAACTTTCTGATTTATTTTAAATCAATGGTATTTCATCTTCGGAATATTTGAATCTTATTTAAAATGCGATGATCAATAAATCCATTTAGTATGTGGAAACTTTCACAATATTTGAAATGAACAGCGGAAAAAAAGAAAAAAAGATCTAGAAAAAAAGAAATACACACTTTTCTTTCCAATTCCTGAAATTCTGTCCTATATTCTTTTTTCGTTTAGCCGAAAGAAATAATCTTTTTTTGAAGCTGCGACGATGATCCATTTTATTTAATAACTGAAATAAACTGTGCAAAATAAGTTTTAAAACAGCTGATATTCAAATAACTTTAACTTGGAAAAAAACACAGGAATTTCAATTTTGGAGATATTTAAGAAAAGAATGCGAAATCTCTGATTCACTTTATCCTGACGATTCAAATGCATTTAATAAATATTAATTGTTCATTTTAATTATTAATAAAATATAACTTATTTAGTATATATAAATAATTTTAAGAAAGGTGGAATAAAAAACCGAGCATAGCTTTTTGTACAAAACGTATTTGTAGTTATTTTTAAGCACAAACTCAAACTTTCCTAAGAATGATGTAATTGTAAATAGCATCTTAAATGCCTATAGATTCTTAGAAAACAAGACCCATTTGGGGGGGGGGGACATCTCTGTTACACAATCCACCGAAGAGTCATAAATTACCCCCTTTCACCAAGGGAACGCAGGGAAAATTTCATGTATCCTTCCGCAAGAAGGCGGAGTTACAAGTTTACTTTCCCCGCATTCCAAATATGCAATGCTGACTTATTTAATTACTCGCAAATATAAATTAGTTTAAAAATTTTAAAGTATATGCGTTTGAAAGAGCATAAAAAACAATGGATTTCCGCTGAAAAACTTTTTTTATACGATAATTGAAAATATTTTTATGATCGTTTCAACGCACTAAATGTAAATTTTCAAGCTTTTAATAAATATTTAAAAATATTTAGAAATTTTTTTTTAAAAATCGAAATCAAGAGAAACATTAATTTTTTTTTTATCTTTAGGATGCATTTTGTTTCATACAGTTAAAAGCAATACCTTAGACGTAAATTGAATTATAAGAAACTCCATAGGATTAACATTACACTCGGGTTTTCGTGGTGGCGTGTCACCGGGAGCCTTAAGAAGTCCAACCTATGTCACAGGCAATGGCAACTTTCATTCCTCCCCCCCCCCTGCGGGAAGGACACGACAACAACAACAACGGTAATAAGATATAGTGTAAGGATCACAATTATATAGAGATAACAGCGTCATCTACTAAGTATCTGATTTCAGTTCTTTAATATTATCATATAACTTATTCTTTTAAGTACCAGCTTGCAGCTTTTTCTTAGAATTTACGTAAAAAAATTTATTACTTTTTAACTATGTATATTAGCACGTTTGAAGATGATCAATATGAATTTTTTTGCCTTCTGAATTTGTATGGTATATAATGTTATTTATCATTATTCCCAAAAAATATTTCTCCGGAGATTTGCATATCAATTTTGAAGATAGTAAATTTGATGAGTGGGTGTGGACTCAAGTCTTTTCAAAAAATAAACCAAAATTTTGCTTTATTTAGCTTTACGTGTTAACAAAACAGCCCGAGAAACTATTTAGGTGAGCAAAGCTTGCTTTAACCTGAACAAGCATATTGGTATGAATTTATTTATGTGATCCTTTTTACAGTGTATAATTCAAAAAGCAAAATTTTTCTTCTTCATAACCTTATAAGAAAGATTGAACATTAAACATTTTTACTTTTTAAACACTATATTAAGTGTGCTGTACTACACTAAAAGTTTAAATTTATAGAAATGTGTACTAAAAAAAAAGTGGTCCTAAAATAACATTTGTATTTATGGAATTTATATATAAAATATGTAAAAAAATAAAGGGATTTGGATGCATAAGCAATGATATATTTCGGAATTGCACTTAATTTGAAATTCGAATTCTTTCTCTTCCATAACCTATAACTTTCCGTAGTTAACTTTCAAGTTTTTTATATTTTTATTTCTATAATTAGTTTTCATTCAATTATTATTTTTAAAAGATTTTACACATTTCTTTGTAAATCTAATTTGAAAGTGTGAAATTTGATAGAGACACAGATAGAGCGGAGTAAGCTAGTTAGAAGTTTTTAATAAAAATATAAATCATTCTTTCTCCATAAAAATTTCAGACAGTATACTTTTCATAACTATTCTTCTAAATAACTAGGGAAAGTTGAAGGGTTTTTTTCAATCCCATTTTTGAAGAGCATTTGTTCATTATACTGACTTCTTGAATTTATTTTTTATCTTACAAAGATTACAAACATTATTTAATGTTTTATCTCTCCTAAGATAGTGCACTCAGAGAAACAAAAAATAATAATAATAAGTTTAAATTTTAACTTAATTGTATTTTTTATATTCAGTATTTCATCCATCATTTTTGGAATAGTTTGGGTTTACGGGTAAAATGTTTTTAGTGTATGTTATGAATTACTCACTCTGTTTGGAAGGTTGTGTAAAGCTCAGTATTAATTATATTTAATTTTCATTCATTGTATAAAAAAATGAAAGTGTTCTATAGATTAATGTTGTATATAACTAAGCAATATACAGAATAATTTACAAAGTCCTCCAAAAGTTAAGGAACGACCGCTTTTTTTTGGTCTTGTTATGATCCGCTTGTACAGATGGCGCTCCGTATTCTTGCAGACGTTAACCACAGAGCCCGTTCAATAAATCATCTATTTTTGCAGTCCACTCCTTGTTTAAATAGAAAAGTTTCACATAACTCCAAGTCTATCAATACACCGTTTACGTATAATTTGCAAATGATCAATGTACAAGCAGTAATTTGGAGAAAATAACATTCTCTGAAATTTACAAAAGTTTTACGTAAAAAAGAGAAACAGCAAGAAAAAATCCCTCTTTAAGGAAAAGTCCATTCTTTTTTGTAGAAAATACCACATCATGTTTTATGTGATAAAATGTCATAGAAACATAGCAGAAAAAAAGGGTTCTAATAAGGAATGTGCCCTACCCAAACTTTAATATATTGGTGGCATCGGCATTGCATGCTGTCAATTAAATTTTCGGACACCGCAATCAGGGATGCCATAAGGCATGGGACAAATGGGCCCGGGCGCAGGGCCTCGTTTCGTTCTCGACTCCGACTTAATGAGATCATGATCCGGTTAATTTTAATGTGGCTAAATATTATTCCCGTACATATTCTCCAAAAATTCAGGGAATTTCAAACTGCATGTCAACAAGGAAAAGTGTTAAGACTGTATTATAATATGATGACAGTTGTCAATATGTCAGGGGCTAGACCTAATACCATAAACAATCTTTCATATCATTTAGTGGAATTGCGGCCATCGGTCGAGCTGGTTGGTGCCTAGGTTTTTGAGAGTATAAGTCCTGCACATTTATTTGTTTTAAATTACCGTCTGAAAAATTATATTACAATGCATGCTATATACTGTCTACTTTTAAAAAGGGGCTACTTTTGCACAGGGGGCAAGGGCCTTAATAAATCTTCTCTTGTCCCAGGGCCTCAAAGAGAATTAAGACCTCCGTGACAGAAATGGGAAGCAAAGACCAGACAAGGAGTAAAGCTTGTTCCAGCTAATTTAACGATCTCGGAGGAAAACTTAAAAACACTATCCTTTCTGCCTAGATCAACCTAGGGTCTACCAATGTGTACTCAATCTTTTTTCCGCCAGGCCACATACATATGACAACTATTTTCTGCGGGGCGCAACATGAGAACTAATGGCATGGGAATGCTATAATATCTAGACATTTAAAATGTGGAAAATTGATCAATATATTAAAACTCATAATTTTGTATTTCTATTTAAAATTATATTAAACAGTCAGACGGAGAATTGGATAAATGCTAGGAAGATACAAAAATTTCAACACTGTTATTATTGCTTTATACATTACAGTAGCAGTAGGGAGGGGGAAAAAGACATGATTTACTTTTTAAGAAGTAGCAGAGAAAATTATTGGCGTCTTTAGCCTCCCCCCCCACCTATGTGTTTCAATTTCATTTAGCAAAGTCGTAAATAACGTACATTTGTTATGCTTTTTTTCAAGTAAAATAGTATTACGATACTTGGAAAAGCATAGAGAACATTTTAAATGAGAGCAAATGATGATAGATTTATGAATATTCAATCAAATGAAGCATAATGAGAAGAAAGCACAATGGAATGTATCAGTTTCTTATTTCATTTTCATGAAATCATTTTTGCTTCATATAAAGAACTCTCCTTATTAAAAGTTGCAGTATTTACACTTAAATGTAATGGAACTTAGGTCAAATTCATCCCAGAATTCAGAAATGAAGAATCAGGTAAGTGATACCTTTTTTCTTTCGTAATAATTTTAAATCTAAAATTATTTTACAGTGTTCGTGTCTTTCTTGGTGTTCGTTTTTATTCAAGTTCCCAGGTTATCTATCGTAAGCGATTTCCAGTTTTAATAAATATTATAAATATTCTCTAATGTTATACATTATTTACTTCGTTTACTCAAACTTCGGTTGATTTTGTACTCAGAAAAAGTTTAATGATAAATATTTCTACGTGATGTATAAAGGTACATTATGTTATGGATTGGCAATCATTTGTATACACACTTGCTGGAAAAGAGGCAACGAATGAGAGAAGATAAGCTCTAAAGAAACAACTAGACTTAATAATTCAATGCCGAAACGACTTCAGGAAGTTTTCAACACAGATCACCAGCTGTTAAATAGCTCATTATCCTTTTTTAAATAATTTTTAAAGTTACTATTAAAACAGTGAACGCAGGCTTTTTCTACTTGATTTTTGTTGGTATCGCTACAAACCTGTCCTTATTTTCAAAGCTATGAAAGCAAACCGAGTTCACTTTTGTTATTTTCAATACTTAGAATAAACTAAATAAAATATAATTAAAATTTTTTTTAAAATTCCGGTTTTTAAAATTTGTTTTGTTGTTTATGCAAGCAGTACTAGGTGAAGCAGACTTTTCTAGCAAGTATATATTTCTAAGATCCGGCTTAGGGTCCAAGAACTGACCTTTCGGGGGGGGGGCAATTATTTTCCGTTACGCCACTGGATTCATATAAAATTTGTTGCTACAGATAGTACATTCTAATAATGATTTTTTTCCACTTTGATTTAATAAATGTATTTT
Organism: Trichonephila clavata; assembly: GCA_019973975.1. NCBI lineage: Eukaryota > Metazoa > Arthropoda > Arachnida > Araneae > Nephilidae > Trichonephila > Trichonephila clavata. The sequence goes on along the minus strand of BMAO01016063.1, from coordinate 46,302 downwards.
CTTATTAAGAATAGTGTCATCACCTTTGGTTGGATCCTAGCAGGGCATCCTTCTTTAACAAGAACACCTCCAGAAAATTTGTATTTCCTATCATTATTTTCATAATCATTTAAAAATTTAGCCAAACAATTTACCTCATATATTTATGCTAATTTTTCGTAACAATCAATAGAACTTCCGTTTTAACGTCAAGAAAAAGTTTTACGGGCAATCACACAGCAGGAACTAAAAAAATAATGAATCTACTGTTATGGTAAAAACCTGGAAATATAAAAAACGCATAATTAAAGCATTTTAAGTAATCAAAGCATAAAATTTTTGCATTCACGAATTCGGAGAATCGAGCTATCAATGGCAGAAGCTAGAAAGTCGATGAACGGAAAATGTAAATTTATATCAAATCAAGTACAAAATAAAAAATACAATATAAAAAGAGTAAAATAAAAATAATTAAAAATTATGAATCACCAAGTTTCTAGTTATTTACAGAAGCTAGAAAATCAATAAATCAGCAAATATGTTAAAATGATGGATAACTAACAGGAAATTTATACAATATAAAAACTGTAAAAATTTAACAATTAAATATTATAATAATTTTTAAAAAAAACCTAAGGAATAAACTCCACCAGAATTTTATATACGAACCTTACAGCACGAGCGCTACAGCAAGAATGATTTAAGCCAAAGATGAACTTGGCGATTTTCAGAAAGAGGTCAAAAATATCAAAGCAACCCAGCCTGGTTGTAGACTTGAGTGCCTCCAACAAAATTGAGCATTATACGTCCGGCTTGAAAATCCTTTTATCTGTCAATATCGTCTCCGATTATACAGTGTTATCACCACTGAACTGAACTGAACTGAACTAAGCAGTAAACAATTGGTTCGTTTCAGTGATGTCATGAAACAAAAAATTGATTGAGATTCTATTGGCAAAATAAAATAAAAACATGTCAATTTAATTTTTTGTCTTCCATGAATTCCTCAATGAAATAGTGTTTGTGAACAAGTTGTTTAACGTGCCTCATTTGTATTTGGAATACCAATGATTTTATTAATTGCTCTTACTTTAAATTAAGGTGAAAATTTTCGGTAGCTAGTTTTTAATTAATTTTTTTGTTGAATTGCAATTTGTTTTTATTTGAAACAAAATTTCAACAGGTATTGTCTTTAAATATACTGTACGAAGGTAATTATTCAATTCTTTTTTTTATTTCTGCATTAAATATTTCCAAACAATTTTCACATATGGTATCAAATATAATATATTTATATTTTAAATAGCAATTTGGTTTTGATATTCCCAAGCCTGTTTTTGTGTTCCAAGTGCATGCCGTTCACTTTAGCAATTTTTGTAAGAAAAAATAGGTACTTTTGTACAAACTGTATATCAGGTATTAATCACCGGTGATTTTACAATTGATCGTAATCTATTTTATCTAAAGCAAAAAACAGGCTAAAGATGAAATACATGTATATTTGATTCCTTCCTAAGGACAGTTGCAAAGATTTTCCGAGGCAAACAAAAATGTATTAAAATTCGCCATGCTGTTACAAAAGTACGAAAAAATATAACTTTTTTGTGACCATAATGCTATGTAATGTAAACAATGTGGGAACCAAATTAGTAATTTCAGTTTACTTGTTAAATTTCTATGCCAAATTTTAAATAGTTTTCCAGAAAGTATTTTTTAGCCCTTTTTATTAAAATAAAGAAAATTTATAATGAATGAAATAAATATTTTTGAAACATTATTATATACTTTTAAAAAAAATTAAAATGAGCTAACTTTTTGTTGTTTAAAAAGTACTCTAGCGACTTGCATATTATTGTAACCTTTTGGTGACATTATATGAAACGAAGCACATGATTGCCAATTTGGTGCATATAACACATGCGAAATTGGAGTTGTCAACTTAGCGAGTTATCTTGAATGTTGGCGATTGTTATAATAATACATAAGTACCATACTCTACTTCTACCAACCTATTTGTCGTATATTTTTTTTTTCAAATTTCTTAGAAATTAAAAAAGTGTAGACAGAATCTTATTTTTTGCTCCCATATGAAAAGTCATCATATCCATTAGTAACTTTATAAATTAACAATAAATATTTAGTTATTTATTCATTTCATATCCATGTTATATTTATAAATTATCAAAAGATAAATTTTCATATAATAATAAAGTATTTTCCCAAAAGATTTTTTCTAACGAAATTTAATTCTCATCTTTTGAGAAAACACCATTGTTTACTTATGTTTGATAATGCAAAAAAAGAAAGAACCAGTAAATAAAAGATGTGTAAAAAATCATGTGTACTTGGCATGAGGTCTGCTTTATGTGTATAATAGCAATATTTATGATTTCTGTTACATTAGTAATGTACTTTAATAGTGGCAAGTGTTGAAACCCTGGTGTTCAGGGGTATTTATGGTATTAGTGATTGTTTTTTGACTTTGTATTTATTTTGGTAATCATCTTTATAAGATATGAACTTTGACAATCTATTTATGCATGTCAGTTGTTACAAATTAAGTTTGTATTCTGTTAATTTTTCATTTTGTTTTGTTTATCTATTGGTATTAAGATTGCTGCAGTCATTATTAGGTAATTCTACTAAAACATTTTTGAATTTTGTCATAGTTCTTGACTTCGTCTGTTTTAAATTTTAGTAATTTTTTTTTAGAGTTGTTTTGAGCAGTCAGAAACAATTATTTTGTGGGAGTTTCAATAGAAACATTTTTAAGAAAATTGTCTCCAAAAAATGATAAATTTGATGAAATTTTTTTTTCATAATTTTTTTTCCAGTTTTATTTAATTGGATTCTTTTAAAGTGTAATGTAAGAAAAATTTAGATACATTTAATATATTTGTGGAAATAATTTATAGTATTAAAACAGAAAAAAAACAAAACATTTCATTCAGATCATTTTAATGTTGAACATTTTTTTACTGTCATTTACTTTGAAATTATTATCAATATTAATATCAATATTTTTTAAAAGAATCTTTAGCTTTTATTTTGTTTTTCTTTTTGTTCCTCTCTTTAGTGCCTTTCCTATTTTTTTGTACTACTAGGTTTCACAGAAAACGGGTAAATAAATATTGAAATTTTCAAATACTAATTTTTTCAGCAAGGACGTTCCTTGTTATTTTAAAATCATACTTTGAATGAAAATAGTAAAAAAAAAAATTGATAATTAGAATTTGGGAAACCTGTTTTGGTCACCAACACCAAAAAGTTGCTGATGTGGAAGGATGTGCCCATTTTTTAAAAAATATAATGGGAAAATTCATCAACTAACATTAGTTATTGTTGCCACGTATTAACTTTTTTTTGAAAAATATTCCAGGTTAAACAACAAATAATTACAAGCTAAGCTATGTTCATTTCAAATTCTGTTATTTAATTGGTGAATTTGTTTTCCATGTCATTATTTTATTAATGGATTGAATTTAGGCATGAAAATGCTGAGATTTGTGATGATTATTATCCTGCTCTTTGTGTCTGGAGCTTCTTTGCAACATTTAGAGGCATCTCCCTTTCCAGAAGACAGTCAGTACAGCATGAACATCAATATGCCTGACGTTAGGCCAACTGTGGTAAGCATCCCTGTAATCTACATTTAGACTTCTAAATAAAGGTGTTAATCACATCACAAATCTTTTCATATATGATTTTTTAAAATTCCTGCAGTCATTATATGGAAAAAATTCTGTATCATAAGATATTTTGCTTAATTTTTTAGTGTTATATTAAGATAAACGAAAAAAGGTGAATAAATTACTAAATTTACAGATTGAACTTTAAAGCTATTAAGTTTAATAATCTATGATTTTAAGTGTTTATTAATCAGGAATAGGATCATGATATCTCTGTGATCTAGGACCATATAATAAATTTTAAAAAAATAAGGTACTAGTTTGATATCATGGGTCTACGCACCAAGTAGCACTTGTTGTCGCTGGAATGGAATCCAAAGATGACATAGAGGTGAAAAATCTCCAGGAAAATAATTTTTTAGAATTTTTTTGAAATACATTGAAATATATTTAAAATAAAGAATATAGGGAGAGATTGAGAATATAACCAAGATCAATAAATAATGAATAGCAATAGAGTATAAAAAAATATTAGCTAATAGTAATATTATGTGGTATGTAATCTTTAATTTTATAGTAATTATTATATATAATAATAATGTAATGTAATGTAATTTAATAGTAATTATAAAAAAGAATCATATTGTAATATAATAAAAATTATATATAAGAATACTCATATAACATAATTATAAATAATTAAACTAATGATTATAAATATATAACAAAAAATAATTATAATAAATAACATAAAAATCATAACTAACATAATAATTATAAATAAAGATTATATTATCACATATAATAGTAATTGTATTTTTATATTATTTTATTAATAGAATAATCACATAATATGTATATTAAAATTAATAATGAATATCAATTTTAAAAAGTGCCGAAAACTTGCAACATTCCAAAAACTGCAAGTTTCTTCAATGAATTTCATCAAACAAGGAACATCCAAAAAAGCATTTATAAAAAGTAAAATAAAGTGAAAATGAACGATTTAAAACAATAATTAAAAGCACAGAACTTATTTTTAAAAAAAATCCTGGTACTCACGAATGATATTAGAAATATCCATATTCAAAAATAGCACAAAATACAACAGAAGACTGAAGAAAATGGCTAAATTTTTAAAGAAATCAAACTATAATCATCTGAAATTAATAGGGTTACTGCAATAAAAGATCAATAAAAATTAACTGTAATATACGTTATCCACATGGCAACCACATTGCTAGATGATAAAACTATCAAGGTAACCATATTGTAATGTTATCCCTCATCTTGGCGAACATAAACAACAACTTCCGACGTCGACCCATGATATCAAACTAGTATCAAAAACAATATCATGACCAGTAACGTCTTAAGGTATGGGCCAACTGGGTTGTATGTGGGGCCTGCATTTGTGTAAGGTCCTATTTTTCAGTAGGGGGCCAGGGCTTCAAGAAGTCGTAAGACATCCCTGATCATGACCCAGAGCTTTTTCCATGTCTAAAAGTAGTAAGGGTACTTAAAAAACTGTATACGGATAATGTTTTTTCAACTGAGTAAATAAAAAGAAAAAAATATTCCACTTATTTAATAAAAAAAATAGTGTTCGGCTTATTATATAAACATATAAATATCTTAAGCATGAAATAGCAATTTTACACAGAATGTGTGAAAGATTATTGTAACAGATGGTTTCTTCAAGGGTGTTGCATAAAAAAAAGCAGACATGAGGCAATGAGATATATAGACATGAAGAGCAAGCAAAACACATTTTAAAAATTGATTGGTTATAAAAAAATATTTTCCAAAATGGGTTTTTATTTGTTCTAGTGTTTTTCTTAAACAAATATATTGTGTTATTCACTTCTGGAGCATTTTTAAAAAACTATTAGCATATAATTTGCAAGAAAATGAACACAAAATAAAGTACCAAAGATGCTGGATGTAATAAATTCATCAATAAAACTTTTTTTTATAAAATCTTAAATTCTGGTACAATTTGAGTAGTTATATTTTTTTTACTTTATATTCTTTCCTGTGTGATCATAATTACTTTTATTACTAACATCGCCCATCCGGTATAGTGGTTAGTGACTGCTGTGCTGTAGGGCCTGGGTTCAAATCCCGGAGAAGGCATGGATGTTTGTAAATGTATAGTGCCTTTGCGTCATGGGGTACACTAAATAACCGTCAAGCCACAAGTCCTCTCGTGAGTTTGGTGGAAGGGGAAGAGAGGTGGGAAGCCCCTGACCACTCCCAGGGTGTTCGCCCTCAAAATTGGGGTGGAACTGAGCCAAATTGTACTGTCACCTGCATGGTGCTCAAAGCTACGGCTAACGACAGGCTTACAATATTGACGATACCTTGATGAGTTTCGTGGGCCTCAATCTGACTATATCAGACAGGTGGCATTAGCAACAACAACATAACTAACGTTTGTACACACAAGCAATTTCAACTTAACTAACACTTGAAAAGACATAATGTATCAATATGACACCAAAAAATACATGGTATGGCTTCAATTGAAGATTATTAATTTAATAAGATAGCTTTAATGGATGGTAAAATTAGCCGAAGTATTGACCTTATTTGTAAAAAAGTGTGAAAGTTATTAAAAATAAAGGTTTTATAAAAACCTTAGTTATATATAGATCTATAACTATTCTTCAAGTTCTTTTTATTTATATTTGATGCTTTTATGTGCAATTTGAAAAAAAAAAATCTTCGAATTATTTTTGCTGAAATTTTAGTAGTTTTTCTATTATATTATTCAGGATGGCTTTCTTGACTCTTAATAATCGTCTTGTCTTTGGTATGCATTTAATTAATTGATAGACATTATTTTTTAAAACTTTCTTGTCGAAACTTGTCTTGGCAAGAAAATTTGATTAACAATAAGCAATAACTAACTTAATATTAAGTACATGTACTTAAAAATGAGTAGATAATTGTCACTGTAGCGTAACTAGTCCTGAGTGGGCTCCCATATCTAGATTCCTTTTGAGGCCTCTTAACATTTAACGATCTTTTGTTTACACATTTTGGCACCCCTAAGTATTTGGGGACCTCATATCATTGATATGGTGGTAGCTTCACCCCTGATAGTTGTCTTTGAAGCTGAAGTGGTTCTGCATATATTCAATGTTTTTCTTATAATAATGTGTTACTTGAATCAATCGATTTATATTAATATAAATGTAGAATATTTATAATGTACATTGTGTCTTCAATTTCAGCCAGATGCTTATTTATGCACTGCTAGAAAATTGGATCCTCATGAGGCTTATATTGGTAAGGATTTCTTTTCATGCATTGAACAGCAGGTGCCAACCTTTAGAACTCCATGAACCACTAAATGTATATTTTTATATTTGGCAGACTACTTATAGGAATTTAGAAAAAAATATGACTATATTTTTGATCTTCATATAAAATATGCTATAACTATTGTAAACAAGTGTCAATATAGTTATAGCATGTAACATCTCTACTTGCATTTTCATATCACTGAAAATGAACTTCATAAAAACCAAGAGCAGGTCATCAACGCAAAATAAAATTAACTTACTGAAGTGCTATAACACCAATTTACTGCAGTTGCCAACTCTCACTTTCAAATGCTGCCAGATACACTTGTAAAAGTTGCTAAAATCAGAAAGAATTTCACTAAAAGAAAAAGCTATTTTTTAAAAAGTATAATTTATGCTCTATAATATGTTTTGTTACTTGTCATTTTTGAAACAGTCTATATAAAAAATATACATAATATCACACAATGTTTCTACGGAATGACAAAAGTTTTTTGCGGGTTATTGGTTGGTCCATGGATTACCGGTTGATGACTGCTGATCTGAAATATAAGTTTAAATGATTTAATTGAAATGTATTTTTATGTAATGTGTATCTTGTAAAATTTTGTGTGTTTTATTAAAGAAATTGCTGATTTGTTAATCTTTTATTTTCTAATTTTTGAATGTATGGCTTATTGTTTTTTACATATGTAATTAACTCTGTATAGTAACTATTTATATAAGTATAGTTATATATCTATAAAAAAAATTGATTCATATAGAAATGTATGTTATTGTATTTTTAAAGTTTTGAATAGTTAAATTAAAATTTTACCCTTCTTGTTCTGGCATCTTTGATGATGCTGTACCAATAATTTGTTTTGTTCACCCTGTTTCATTTGAAATTCTGGTTAACAGGAGCTTCACTAATTGCGTATCAGTTTTGACTAAAATTGGTGTTAAAAATATACCTTATGGAATATATATATTGGTATTTTTCAAAACAAAAATTACAAGGTGAAAATAAAATGTTTGCCTATCTTGAATATGATGCATTCCTGTAATAACTGCTTTTCAAGAGCACCCTGTAAATATTTATGGAATTCAAAATTTTTCTGGTGTTTTGAATGCAATAATGTAGCTAGCTCTGAGGGGGCCCTGTACCAAAATTCCTTCGGGGCCCTTTTTTAGATATGGAAGCCCTGCTAGTGAACTGTAGTTACACATGTTGGGGCCCCGTATCATTGATACGGCGGTAGCTGCACCCCTGGTTGAATGATATATTTGAATTTTTGACTTTCTTATGTGTAATATTATAGTTAGAAAAAACTCATTAATTAAAATTTAAAAATTAGAACTTCTGTAATATTTAAAATTTATTTTAGACATTGAATATGTTCTAGCTGGGTTATTTTTGTTTTGTTTTGACAAAGATAAATGCTTTATTTAAAATATAAGGTAAAAACACAATAACATTTCACTGAAAGTATTGCCCATTACTAGAAACCACTTTCCCCTATCTTTCTAGAACTACATGAATCCCATATCAGAAAAACAATACCTCTTTTGAGGCTATCCAAGAATCAAGCTTTTTTTGGTATCTTCAAAAGAATGGAAGTGCTGCTCAGCCAGGCCACGTGCCATTAAATGAAATATGTAATAATTAGTAGAGGCTATGTCCTGTGAATACCATGGGTGGGGTAGAATTTCTCATTTAAGCATTTCCAGGTATGTTTTCACTGGTTTTGCAACATGTGACTGAGCATTGTCATGTATCAACCACTTTGTTATATCTCTGCTTGTATGTGTTTTTTTTTTCCCTTATGGGCTGTACTTAAATGCATCAATTGAAGTCAATATCGATCTCCCATGATAGCCTCATCGGGTTTGAGCTGCTCATAATAAATAATACCCTGCTGATCCCATCAAATGTCAAGGAGAAGCTTCAAACCATTAATATTTGGTTTCACGGATGAAGTTGGTGCATGACCAGGCCTACCACACAATCTTCTACACTTTGAATTATCATACTGTATCCACTTTTCTTCACCCCCCAGTAACAATACAGTGCAAAAAAACCCTCCCTTTTCTGCCTTGAGAAAACAGCATTCGATGTCTGCCAGCTTCAACTCATACGGCATCCATTCTTTTTGCTTCTGGTTCATTTCTGACACTTTCAAATATTTCAAAATTGTTGACCCATCTTTTTATAATGATTTTATAAGTTCAGCTAACATCTTACATGGTTCTTTATCAAGCAATTCCTGCAATATTTTGTTCTCAAGCTTTTTCGACGCTCCAGTGCATTCTTTATCTCAAGTTAAAAATCATTATTTTTGATGCATTGGAACCAGTTTCTGCTTGTTGTTTGTGACAGAACACTGTCACTGCAAGTCTCAACAAGAATACCATGTGCTTCAACTGCAGATTTCTTTTGTATAAAATATTGTAATAAAACTCCCCGCAAATACACGTTATTTGGCATAAAACATTTTTAGAACCAACAAAATAAGAAGAAAAATTTTTTTTACACTATGGCAAATTAACATACACTGAAGTTCTAGATTATATACAGTATTTCCCTGTATGTGCTTTACCATCTGAAATTACATGTATGTTGTCCGTTGAGAACTTATTCAAGATCCTAACAATAAAGGTTAAGTGGAATAAGTGTTAAGTAAAAATACAGCTTACTTATGTGCAAGATTTAAAATAAATTCAGTATGAAATATGACGTTAAAATTGTGACAAATTTTGGCTCTTATCTTAGAATATTGTTACTAAAATTGATTCTACAATGTTACTCAAAACTTGATTTACTAATGTGTATATACTAGCCATTACCAATTTACTTCACTGGGTATATCATGATGTTGTATGAATATTTACTGTTTTCTATATATGTAAGAATAATTAAATTAGATCTAAAACAAAATCTCCTATTTACCATTTAACTTTTATTAACTCTATAACATAGGCCAGTCTTAAATTAAACACCTAATTATCTCTCAGAAAAGATATTCTAAGCATAACAATTCCAATTTTATAGTTTTCACATGTATGATCCCATGCTTTACTTTCAAATCAAAAAAGTGTTTAGCTGTTTTGGAAATAAGTATACAGCCCAGTTAGTATTTTCAAAATTCAATCGGGTCCACTTGGTGTTCATTTGTTTCAGCAAAAGGATGTATACTGCTCACTGAATAAACTGTTTTTACAAAAGCTTGATGTTGAAACATCACATGTATATAAATTATTGATATTGTAAGTCCTAGCATTAAGATTTTGATTGTATTAAGCATTTTTGACTCTCACCTGTTGATTTTTAAAAAAGGACAGAACTTCTGAATAATAATTTCTAAAACTGAAGTGGAATCATCTTTTACGCTTCCCTAACCCGCTCCCCAAGTGAATTTTTGAGAAACCCATTTTTAGTGGATCTCTACTCAGCAAAATAAAATTCTTGCCAAATTTAAAATCTAAATCTAATAGTGCAAAAACAGAAGTTTTTTCATCAATAAGCTCCATAACCCCCTTTGAGAGTTGATTTCCTTGAGACCCATTCTTAACATATTTCAATTCAACAAAAGAAACATGCATTTGAGATTTCATTAATATGGGTCTTGTTGTTCAAAAATGGGAATTTTTTTCTCTATACATCCCAGTAACTCTCCACTCCCCCCCCCCTCCATATGAGTTGATTTCTTGGATCTCTTAAAAAAAAAGCTTATCAAATTTTAAGTATTTGGAACAGACATCAAAAACAGACATTTTTATCTATCACTCCCCTTACCTTCTCACAACCCCCTTGGAGGGTCCATTTTGATAAAGGGAAAGAAACGTGCCTACCAAATTTCAAGTCTGTAGATCTAGTACTTCCAGAGTTTGAATTTTTATTTGTAATGCCCCTTATTCCCTCACAACACCCCTTAGAACATTTTTGCAAAGCATTTCATAGCAAAACTGTCTTAAAACCCTTTTTGTAGCAGAATTTTGCTCTATTAGAGGAATGTAAAACTCTTTTTATTGCGCTTCTCTACTCCATGAAAGGAACATTTGTGCTAAACTTCAAGTCTGTTGGTCTAATAGTTCAAAGACAAGGATATTTATCTCTAATGAGACTTAACCACTCATAACCCCCTTCTGTGGGAATATTTTTGCAAGACCCTTTCTTAGGAAATCTCTACTCCATGAAAGGAGCATGCCTACCAAATTTCAAATGTGTTGGTCTAGTAGTTTTGGAGATAACATGATGAGTGAGTCGCTTTTCTCCTTTATATATATGGATGTACACATTAGAATCACAAAGTATAATATTCATTTTATTTAAAAACATCTGAATATGTAGGAAGTATTAAAATTTTCTACTTTCTGTTGTGTACTTTTATTAACTCAATGAAGTTGTTTTTCTCTTAAGAATAAATCATTGTTTGATCTTGTTTTATTGCTTAAATAATTGTAAATGTGTTTAAAAAAAATGTTCTGACTAATCAAAAATAAAATAAAATTGACCTATGTCATGTTACTATTTTTACTTTATATACTGGAAGTAATATGTATGTGTGCATAAAAAATTACATATGCATTTTTTTCCCTTCAGTAAAGTATGATCCTGATATAAGTGTGAAAACTGCTCATCACATGCTTCTATTTGGCTGCAAAGATATAATAAACCAGAATCATTTATATCCAACTTACTGGTAAGATTAGAACTATTTCAGAGCTCTGTTTTAATATATCTTTATATCTCCAGATTTCAAACTTGTACAACTTTTTATGTGTGTAAACTGTAATCTATTTCAGATGTCTCCACTTTTCAGCTCAGGGATCAAATTAACTATTAAACAATTTGGGCTGACTACAATCTTGAGTTCCAAATAAAGAATCAAAACATAAATTTTGTTTTTGATTATTTATTTAATACTATTTATTCAGTTATTTAATAACACATTGATACACAACATGTGAACACCTGTACTAGTAGGAAATTGTTCCTGGCTTTGAAATTGTTTCTTGAATGTCAAAATAGTGGACATTTCTGGCTTTAGATTTGATATTCCTAACATCAACAGTGACCTGAGGTTATCATTAGACAGATTTGTTCTCAAATTGTTCTTCACATATTTCATTGATGAAAATGTTTATAACACATTGATATATGATATAATGAATAACACAAGTATGTTGTTCTAAAGACTGAAAGGTACTGTGATGTAAAGCTTTTGACTTTAGGAAAGTCTTCCTTGGGCTGAAACTGGTAAAAACACACGTTTGTCGCTGAGGAAGTAATTTGTTAATAACTCTAAGGACCTCTATTTGCAGTTCATCTTAGCCACTCCTCACACCTGCTTCAAAAGGGTTTTGAAATTGTGTCACTTCTGTTAAGTCAGAAAGCAGCTCTTGAAACTGCAGCTCAAGGTCTTTGATGATCTCGCCATGCAAATGACTTGGAACTTGGCTGTTGCTTCAGCCATAAAGACCTTTATAACTGGCCTTTGTTAAGGATTCATTTTCATCCGAGGATTTACTGAGCAATGTCCCCTGAAATGCGAGTCGATTTTGTAACTTAGAAAATATTTTGGCTTTGACTTTACCCTCTAACTGTGCAGATTTCTCCAAATGTTTGCTTCGATGTATTCTTTTCTGTTGTGCGCAGGTTGTATTCTTTCATCTCAACCATGGTTTCATTACAAATCATGCACTGTGTTTTCTCTACAGATTTGATAAAGTAGTATTTCAAACCCCATTCTTGTAATTGTCAACACTCGTCGTTTATCCCCCCCCCCATTTTTGCTCATTGTTAGTCACTAAAACCAATTGACTTCAACATAAATGAATAGTGAAATTGAAAGTATCTTGTACACAATATCACTTTTAAAACTTGATTCTGTGATCCAGTTTCATTGCAATTATAGCTGCAAATGACTTGAAGCAAATTTGAAAATTCTTATGATTTATTTTTTAAACTTATCTGAATAGTCTGAAAATATATCCACTTATGGTAGAGAGTTTGTTGCTTTTAATGTTTTCTTTTCAAGATATCTGGAAAATTCATGTTAAACTGACATTCCCAGTATTTTATACATGCTGGTAAATAATTATCCACAGAAAATTACCGCTAAATAAAATAGAGTGTAGCACGTTTTTCACAATTAAATGCTAACTGACATCAACACCTCCTCATTGTAGCAGTCGACTGCAAGTAGAAAACTGTATTCAAAATAATTAAGTCTTAAACAAGTAAAAAACCATTTAAAAATGTCAATAGATAGTGTTATATTATCTCATTGACTGTGAACTGAAGTGGAAAAAGTACACAGCAAATAAGGTTTTGTAAAATAGCGTTCGGTTGGAAAACATATCACCCACATAAGTGGTGGATGATCTTGGCTGGGTACGTGCAAATTTCCATAATTTTTTCCCTATAGATAAAAAGTTCTTCACAGGCATGATGAGAGAAACTCAAGGGTCATATTTCAGAGATCCCTGCCCTAGATGATAGATGTTCTTTGGATGATTTTTGAAGCAATTTTTAAGTCTTCAAATTAGGCTTCTATTGTTAAACTACATTTTGCTTTAATCCTTTAAGTGCCACTGGTATATATATACTTCCCATTCAGCCAGTGCGTTAACTGCTCCAGAGGAGATGTATACATACATCTTACAGAAGTATGATCTTTTCTCTTTGCGCTACTCTCAGTAAAACTATTCCAAAAGCTTTGGAATGCAATAAAATGACCTTGACAGTGTGTGTGTGTTTGGGAAGGATTTATTTATTTCAGAGAAGGATTTGCTTATTTATTCCTTTTCTCCCCCCCCCCCCACCGATACACCACATACGTGGGGCTATGTGAAAAACAGTGCACTGGGAAGCAAATCACGACTTTTAATCAGCAGTTAAGGGATTAAATCTATTGGAATATGAACATGCTTTGGATATTAAGAATGGTATTGAGAAATAAAATTTATTGAATATAAAGCTTTCCTAGATGTGATGAAATTACTTAGCATTTACGTTAAAAAATGCAAAATGTGAAGGATATTCAAGAAGTTTATGCAAAGAATTAAATTTATTTTATGCTTTATGTTAACCTAAATTATTTTTCTTTTGAAGAATTCTAAATATTCTTCAGTCACTCATGTCATCAAGTGCTAGGAACAGTTGTTTTTATTTGTAGTAAAAAAAAATAGGTCTTTTGTGTATTACCTTGAATTTTAGTTTACTGTGTGTGTGTGTGCTTACAATTTCAAAGCAGTGGAATTATTTTGTATCTACCTGATGTGTTTCTTGATTATAAATTATGTTAATGAGTATATTAGAGCCTCTGTATTGGAAAAGAGCAACCATTATGGATTTAAATTTTTACGTGTTTTAAAACAAAGAAAATTTAAGCTATTTTCTTTTGTGAAATAATTGGTTTAAGGGGGCCCTCCCATGTAATAAATTCAAAAAACCAAAAAAAATCCCCCCCATAAATTGCTTTCTTAACATGTCTAGAATACGGTGGTGAACTAATTTTTTAAAATTCGAAGTTGTTATAAAGAAACAAGTGTTAGAAGAGCAACTGTTCGTGAGCGCTGAGTTGGTAGTCAAAGCTGAGCGTATTGTGTACTATCGGCTTGATACCATTGACCCTTCTATGCAAATATACATTCATACAAGTTTGTAGAGGTTTAAAAGGAAATATCTATAATTATTGAACATTCTTTTGGACTTGTTTTAGTCTTCACCACCAGGCATCCCCAATTGAAGGTAGGTTAAGATTTTCATTGTTTTAATTTGACTTGCAACTTTAAACTCGTTTTTCTCGAAACTGTATTTTTCAAACTTTTCTCCATCATATCTCAAGAATGGTTTGACCGAATGACTTCAAATTTATAGGGTAGACTTAGCACATATACACACCAAATGGACTACAATCATTCCAAAATTCAAAATATTTCTATTTTTTTATAACAAAAAAGCCCCATGAAATTTGAAACTTTTTCTTCAGAGGTCTATCAAAAATCCAATTTTTGATATTTTTAATTGAGTATAGTCCATTCTGTGCATTTAAGCTTATAGATTAAAATGCTGTTAATTTTTTAAATTTCAGATAAGCCAATCAGCTGGAATTGTGGAGGAAGTGAGCATCCATTTTTTCTAGGCGGGTGTGTTCAGAGCACAATAACTCGCGTTCTATTGGATATTTTTGGCCAAACATATATATACATACTCTTAAAATACATATAAATAAATGTTAGAAAACTTAAAAATTCTATCTTTTTACTGGTCATCAAAAAAATTCTCTAAAAATGCTTAAAAAACAGGCTGTTGCATGGGTGAACCCCCTTAATGCAAAGTTGTTATTTTTATCTATAAAGTTTTTGTCTTATGAATTCTTTGTCAAAATTGTAAATTATTTTTACAAAAGTATACAATGTACATAAAATTGTCTTTGAAAAAATGAGTTGTTAGAAAAAGAATGTATATGAAAATTGAACAAGTTAACATATTTGCTGAGAATTGAATTAAAGGATTTTTTAAAAATTAATTTGATGTAAAATATTTGTTATGTTTTTAATGTAATGAACTTTGAAAAATACTTATTGTTAGAAATAAATCGATCATGTATATGAATAATTGAACAATGTAAACATATTTCTGATAATGAATTAAAGGATTTTTTAAAAATTAATTTGATGTAAAAATATGTTGTTATTGTTTTTAATGAACTAAATATCTTACTCAGTAAAATACTTTAATCCATCTGTTTAATAATTAAATTACTGTTTGTTCATAATCAGGGATTGTGCCCATGGAGATCTTTGCAGTCGTATGACTATTATGATGGCTAATGCATAATAATTACTCAAGAAAAAAAAAAATTTATTCAAAAATATTATATAAAAAAAAAATTTATATACTTTACAATAATTATTTTTACATATTTATAGTGCATATACTCAAGAAAATATCTCTTTATTAAACACTATCTTTGTGAGCATATTTAAGCTAATGAAAAAATAATTTTTTTCACCCTGTATGGAGTGTAGAGATATATTCCTGTTACTCTGAATATAAAAAAAAAATGCATTTCATTCTAAAAAAGCAATATGTTTTACAAAAAAAAAAGAGAGAGAGAGAGAGAAAAGTAACTACATCAAAAATTAAGTTATTTACAATTATTTGCATATATTGATGTTACTGATTGATAATAGTAATATTGCAACTGGCAGAATACTGCTTTTTGACAGTATTCTAAATCTATAGAAAAGAGGCATCCAAAGTTCTAAAACATTTATTTCGAATTTAGAAACATTATCAATTAGCTTTATGTAAAATTAGAAAAACGTGGGAGTATCATGCATTCTTATGTTAAATATATGGTCTTATATATATATATATATATTAAATATTTCCAAATGCATTCTAGTATATATATATAGTAGTAGCCAAAATTGTGGACACTTTTTAAGATTTTTATGCTTTTTAAATTTGTATGCTATTAGAAAATGTTATGGTGCACAAAATGCAAAGTCTTTTATGTCATTTCAAAGAAAATTTAATACTGAATTCAATACAAAAAACAAAATTCAAATATTTGCAACGTAAAAAAAGTCATGCTGCAATAACTATAGGTACTGATGTTATCAGTGCCTAGTGGGGTAGCCTTTATTTTTTATTACAGTTTAGCATCAATGTTTCATTGAGCTGAAAAAAGTTTTAAGCTCTTCCTTCGTTAGTACATGATGCCAGGAAACAATTATATCCTGAATTAGTTCCTTTTTATTTCTTGGGTACCTCATTCAGACAAGTGTTTTCAAATGGTACTACAAGTTTTCGATAGTATTGAGGTCAGGACTGTTTCCTGGCCAGGACAACAGTCATGTTTAGTCAAGAAGCAATCACATTAAATAAAAGATTAAATTGGACACTTAGAAAGAGATATGTCATGAGAAAGCGGTCTTTCCTATGTTATAATTGCAAGATAGATGGGTGTTTCAGTGACTACATCTGGAGACTGAAAGTTTAAGATGTCAGTTGAAAAATTTAATAAAAAACAAAGCAGGTAGAGGACAAGAAAGGTGCACAACATCTGTTGATGACAAAAGAACAAAAATACTATGTCTCAAAAGAATGTCCATCAGTGGTCATCAGAAGTTATCTGAGTGATGCTGGTGTTTCTGCCAGGGAAAGATTAGCAGATGTTAGATTAAAAAGTAGAATTTCACAAAAAAGGTCTTATTGCAATTTACATCAGAGCTAAAAAAAGACTACAGTGGTCAAAGAAACACATTAATCGGATAGCTGATTAATTGTCAAAAGTTATATAGAGGGATAAAACTAAGATATCATTATTCAGTATGATGTAAAATTTCAAGTAGAAAAAAATAACATCTGAAGTATCAGAATGTGAATAAAATAGTTTTATATTTGATTGATTGCAGGTATTTCATTTTTCATTTCATTGAACTGATGTCAGAAATAATTAAATTTAGAATATTTTACATCTCAGATTATTTGTAACAATCTATTTTTTTTCAGCACATTCTTTCTTACACAGTAAAGTAATAGATTGTATCTTGTAAGATATGAGTTGTTGTCTGGAAGAAACGTCCTGTTACTATCAAAAACTTGTGCACTGTTGAAAACTCTGTCAAAAGAC
The DNA here is from genome assembly GCA_019973975.1 of Trichonephila clavata. Taxonomy (NCBI): domain Eukaryota; kingdom Metazoa; phylum Arthropoda; class Arachnida; order Araneae; family Nephilidae; genus Trichonephila; species Trichonephila clavata. Next base: position 28,752 of record BMAO01016063.1, on the reverse strand, counting down.
CCATGAAATAAAAAACAATTGAGGATATAAGTTCTGCATCATTATACGAAAAGTTAAATATCAGCTCATGATCATGTGAATGTAATAAAAAATAAAGCCCACTAAGTTTGATAATCATCATCATCATATCTAATGTAATCATAGTTAGCAATGAATTGTGTGCAGATATTTGAATTTTTTTTTTATTAATTAGTATTAAATTCTTTAAAAAATTTGATTTTTGCACATAGCATTTTCTAAAGCATACAACTTAAAAACATAACATTTTAAATTTATTTCACATTATATATGTGGGGTGTGCTGGGTTGGTTTACTCTAACACACCACTTGAATAACAGAATATCTGTTTATTTCGTGAAGATGAGGTATGACAGGTTCATTAATGAAATATCTACAAAGAAAGGTATAGCTCAGTTTTCCAGAGTTGTAGAGAGTTTATCCATCTATAAACAGCACTCGCATATGTTTATGGTATATCTGGTCGCCTACTCGCGATCAGACAATTAGTAGTTTGTCTCTCCTCGAGAGCCTTGGTTAGACATCTCTCCTGTGAGAGAGTTTCCGGTCCAACCCCTGTCTGTCTTTGTGATCTGCGACTAGGGGGTATCAGGAGCAAAGGTTCTGCATTCTGGTGGAGAACTGAGGAATCAATTCCCACAATGCTCGCCCATCGACGTGTTAGGTCCTCCGAACACTGAAACATGAAATGAAACGAAAAAATCTGAAAAGAAAAATATAAAATGAAAAAGTTGTTGAAAAGCAATGGAAAGAGGTGAACTCAGGCTACAACATCTTCAGTCCAAGGCTTCCTGTGGTCAGCTGAAGTAGATGCTGCTGTTGGCCCTTCATGAAATCTGACTTTTGTGATGTTGTGTGGTCATTTGGCCTTGTCTTGACCACATTATACTGTCCTAAAAACTTGGGTCTAATCTTCAGACCTCCTCCGAATTGAGTTCTTTTTATTGCCACCTAGTCATTGTTTTTGTAACGTGATGCAGGTTTACGACGTCGATTGTACTGTCGTCAATTCTCCTCCTGCATTTTCAAGATGTTCACTTTTGCTTCTTCCCGCATATCCTCTCTCTCTCGAAGCATGGAGTTCAGGTATTCTTCATCCAGTAGTTCAATTTGCTTGCCTTGTTGGAAAATGTGTTGTACGGGGCTTTCACACAGAAGTTGTTTCAGTTTGTCAAATGCCTGCCTTTGCATTGGACCGTATTGGAATTCTACACCATTACCAAGCATGTTGCTTAATGGTTTCGCGATTGTAGAATAACCTGGCACAAATTTTCTGAAATATCCTGAGAGACCTAGGAAACTTTGCATTTGTTTAATATTCTTAGACTCAGGAAAATTTCGTACTACATTAGTTTTTTTTTGGAAAGGGCGAATTGTACCCACTTCAATTATTTTTCCTAAAAGTTCAATTTTTCTTTTTAAGAACTGGCATTTTTTAAAATTAATTTGCAGACCATATTTTACTACTACTTTTAAAACACGTTTATGTTTATCCAAACCCTCTGCTTCATTACCGGAAGTTTTAATAAAATCGTCCATATTTTTTACTACCGTTTGCTTAGGCTGTTCAGCAGGTTTATATTCTTCAACTAACAGAGTAACCTGATCTTGTAAAAAAATATCAGTATTATGACTAACGTCAAGTGATGCGTTGTCAATCACCGACGAACAAACCGAAAATTCGTTATTAATCTGAGGAGAAAAGAAATGAAATAGAATCCGATTGCTCAATTTTTCTTCCTAACAATTCATTTTCCGTAAGAAAATGAAGAAAATTTGGTGGAAAAATTCCCTCTATTTCTAATTGATCGCTTATTGCAGCTTGAATTTTGACAGGTTTACTATTTTTATTAAAACTAAAATTGAAAGTTGCGGTTTCTGCGGGAACCTTGTTACCAAAACAGCTTTTTATTAAAACACTACCCGAAATTGATTTTTTGTGAAAAAAGGATTTTATAATTATGATCTTACTTCCGGAATCTTTTAGAAATTTTATTTTCTTTCCGTCTACGAAAATATCAATGAATTCTAACTGATTATGTAATATGCTATTTTGCGGAGATCCAATACCGGATGTAATAAATTCATCCCCCTCTCGCTTTTGACTTTACTTCCCTCAAACCTTTTTGGGCAATTACGAGCGAAGTGAAATGTTTCTCCTTTCGCCCCACAAGTGAAGCAGGTCCTCTGTTTTGTTAAATTTTGTTTTTTATTTTGCCGGTGTGACTCATTTTTCGTTTTCTGATTTTGGAATACTTACTTCCGTTTGGTTTAGGCTGACTTTCGGGTTGTTAATCTCAGCTAAAGATTTCCCTCATGATGAAAAAAATAAATCACATTCTCTACCTAATTGCACTGGATTAAACCAAGTTTTGCCTCCCCGAACACCTATATATAGAGCAAGAGCCTACGACTGCCAGACCTTCGTTATTTTATAAAAGCTGAAAGTTTTTCTACGGATGTCACCAACACAGGTAAGAACGATCAACGAGTATGGAGTTTTTATATAGATTGTGGTTACTTGGGCAGGTAACAGGTAGTAAAGGTGTATAAAATAGTACCTCACTTTCTATAAAGTATAAAGCTCAATTTTTTTATATTTTCTTCGGAATAACATTAGAAATCATGTCATCCATTGCCGAACACTTAGTATGGTTAGAACTCCCTGCCAGACACCCCTGAACTTTAAAAAAATTAAATTAACTTTCGTTATAGTATAAAAGCTGAATTTTACATATGTTACTTAGAGGCCTATAAAAAAATGTTACCCCAAAAGCCAGACAGTTTTAATGGTTTTTACATCTAGCCAAACACATTCAAAGTCCGCTGAAACGAGTTCAACGCAACAGCAATTCAAGCCTTTGTGAGTGAGATAGAGTGTTTAGTCTATTGCGATCGCTTAAGAAATCCAATGAAAAAATAATTTTATTACGTTCATAAGCATCTTATATTTTAAACATTATTGAAGTGAAAACTTCTTTAGCGGCATTGGGCACTTATTGATAGGGGGAAATCTTATGGGTTCGCATCACCGACATGCTCTGACTGGCGCATGCACAGTGTGCTGTTCTCCTTAGACACTTTCTGGATGGGTGAAATCTCGTGCGTTCGCGCCACCAACATACTTATAGCAGTATATCTGTAGCTATACAGCTGACGTATAGTGCTGTGTATATCTTATAAGTGAAGTTGAATGGATTTAGTGAAAAGTTCAACGTGTATATACTGTGCATTGCTCGTTGCGATTCCGAGAATGAGCAATACATATTAATGGTTGCCATTTATATTTCACCTGGAAAATGTATGAGACAGATACAACAATTTTTATTCGAAAATTTGATGATTTATACAAAAAAAAAGGTTCGGAAATACTCGAAAAAAGATTTGGTGAAAAATATGACAATGTACTGATGATTTTAATTGGAGACTTCAATATTAACTTTGCAGATGATAAAAATCTACCACTAATTGAATTTCTAAATAAAACACTTAATTTAAATATGTCTAATGATCGAAAATTCAGATACACATTTTACAAAATATAAAACGAAGATCGATGCGGTTTTTAAGCGATACTTAAATAAATTTGAATCAAACATTTCCCTTTCTTACTTTAGTTACTATAAGCCTATTGTATCTTTTTTAGAACAAAATAAAATAATTGAAAGTATAAAAAGTCTAAGTATTGTTGAAATTAATGATGACAATGATGCAAACAATTAAAATCAAGTTAAAAATCAAGTACATGAAATTTAAGTAAATATAAATACTATCCATAAATAATATGATTGTATATTGTTATTTCAATTGAATTTTATTTATATTTGGTCATGATTTTGTACAGCCCGTAATATATTTGAAAAATAAAAACCATCTAAACATGCATTTAGTTGTTGCTCGGAGTGTCAATAGATGTGAAAACCAGATTGATGTTGATAATTTTAATTCAAACATTATGAAATTTCAAATTTGAATACTAAAAGTTCTAAGTTTTCACTTCTATCGGCAGTCTCTATAACTGCCACTTTTTTATTTTATTATTACTAAGTACAAAAAAGTATTATTACATGTAAAAAAATATTTAATCATTTCTAAAACTTTCATCATTGTCGTCGATATTTCCATCTTCGTCACTACTACTCCCGTCCGTTGTTTGATTTTCATCAATATCGCATTCTCCATCAGTTTCTGATAAAAATTAAGCAAGTTTATACAATTATGAATAATTAAAAAATTATGTACAATAATTTGACATAATAATTACATACCTGATTGAGTTTTGAGGGAATCACTCACATAACTTGGTAGTTGATCCCCTTCAAACCATTTAAAGTGGTATTTATTATTTTCCAATATCCAGCCATTATTGGATGGTTGATATGTGGTTGGAGTTTTCAGATGAGCATTGTTCCAAATGGTACATATATAGTTTGCTCGCAGAAACTGCTGCAATAGCTTGCTTTTGCAAGGTGGTAGATTGCTAGCATCAAACTTTCGCAACTTCTTTCGGTCAAAAGCTTCTTTTACATCAGAGACTGTATACGAGTTGATGAACATTTGAAGTCGAGCGGCATCAACATCAATTGCATTACCGGCATTGTATACATTTCATATAAATCTCTCAATAATATTAAAGAAGTTTTGCTGTTCATCTGTATTTTGAATTAATTCGCTGTTACTGAAGTTCTTGAAAGCTTCCTGGTACTCTGGAAATTTTTTAAATATTTTGTAAGGTTTTGATTTTTTTTTTCTGAAAAATGCAGGATTAAAATCGCATCCTGTGATGGCATGATATCCAGGTAAGCTCTGACAAATTAACTGTCCCAACTCTGCATGTATTTTGGTTAGGTCCACATACCTTAAATTATTTCCTGTACCCGTAAGCATCCAAACAACCAAAGGATTTTTAAGGTGGTGCATGTTACCAAGCATTATTGCAGCAATATCAGTATCAATACTTCTGATTACTATTTCTGCCGGATAGTTGATGTTACATGCATGGTATACTATCTTTGTATCTGCTTCCTCATGTGCTGGGCATGACAACTCTTCAACCAATCTTGAGACAACTTTGTTGGATTCATTAACAGTGAAGGAATGGCATTTTCTGAAATTTATGTGTATAATTTTGTTGCCAATAAAGGGCACCACTTCATCAGTAGCCCAATGTGAAATAAAAAAATCAACCAGAGCTTCTTTAAAATTAAAATTTTTCAGCTCTTTTGCGAAGTCACTTGATCGAATTTGCTCAGGCCCAGTTATGGTGTACTCTAATTGCGCAGATTCTAACCGTTGGGAATGCTCGTAATCTTTGATCGAGGGTTTAAAGTATTGATCAAAGATCACGTCAATTCTCGATGCTTGTAATTGAGTGACCATTTGCAACAATTTTTTTGAAATATTTCCAAATGTTTTTGGAACATTTTTCATTGTATGCAATAGGAAAAAACCATCAATTATTAGAACATCTATATGATGTGGTTGCTCATGCTGGACCTCTTTCTCTAGACATTTCATTAAAGCAGATTTATCGGTCTTACAAATAGTGCCATCCAAATGGCACATGAACAATGGTACTGAGGTAATTGGATAAGACAAAATCTTTGAAATGTCTACATTGTAATCCATAGAGATACCCAGCATGCTTTCAAATAAATCTCTTTGGATTTTAACTTCTTGAAGTTTACCACCTACTTGAACTTTCTTCTTTTTCTCAAAATCTTTGGAGAAATTATCAATGGATATTTTTTATAGCTTTTTCAAATCTGTTGATATCTGATAAACATTCCGAAAAAAATGTTTTACGATGATAATCTCCATTTTTTTCAATATTTTGAAGGAATGCCTCTACTGGTGGTGATGCGGATTTTCCAGATGAAATATTTATCAGTTGGTCTTTGGGCACTTCTGAGCTGAAGGGATTAATAAATTGATCGAAGGTAGAGATAAATTGTCTCAATTGTTTGGTATTTTTCCGGATATTATGGTGATTTAAGTCTGTTGAAACATCTTGATGAGTTTGCAGTCCTAGTTGTAATTAAACTTGACTTATAATCGTAGACCTAACATCATGATTACGAGCCCCCCGTTGACGTGCCGAAATTGAATTAGTGAAGTGTATAACACCTGTGAGCCTTCTAGCAGCGTCTGCATTTATAGTTTGCTCTAATACCAGGTCAATTGGTTGTCTAGAAAATGGTTTATTGGTCCGTTTGATACCAAAGCAACCTTGTTTAAATCTTTCGTATAAGTCAGGATGGGTTTCTGCAACTTTCAGCAAATTATCATAATATTTTACGGTCCACCGGGCATAATTTTGTTGGTTGCATATAAAAATAAATTTGTAATTTTAGGCAACGTTGATATGAAAAGTTCAAAATCCCCAGTGTGAATGCTCCGTGACAGATCCAAGTAATGATGTATAAGGTTGATGTAAATTAAATAAAATTGTGAAGTTTTACCATGCTCACCATTGAAACATCGTTGCTTGAATATTGTAATTATTCATCAATTCTTTCAGATCTTCATTTTCAATATGAAATGACGATATTTCACAGTTTTGTAGTCTTTTCACTTCATCTATCATATCATTTGTTAATGTTATATTATAATGTTGTAAAAATTATTTAAAATTTAGAACTTCTAATCCCAATGCTACTAGAGGATGTAATCTTTTGCAGCGGTTGAAGTGCTTTCCGTCAAGAAAACCATTCACAGAACCGCTTGCCAGCAAACTACTCTCAACCATAACATTTGTTAACCCACAGTCACTAATTACTTTACCGATTGCTTTAAAATAAGCCATCATAATGTGGAATGGCCCTAGATGTATAAATAAATGATCAAATTTAAGTTTTTCCATAGCTTGTATTTGAAACCCTACTTTTGCTATCGCAAGATCGTACGTAACCTGGATGCAACGTTGATGTAAATCTTCAGCTATTTTTTTACTTTGTTCCATAGTTTCTAGAACTATAGATGTACTGGTTGGTGATGCATTGATTGGGGTTAAATAAGAAATAAGTTGCTGCGGGCTATCATTCTTATAAATCCGACTATTGAAACCAACCCACATAGGAAGGTCAGGTAGCTGCATAACGTGACTAATCATCCATATATTGTCAATTTCCGTGTATAATTGCGAGTTTGTTGAGAGTATAATTTCTGTATCATCAATGGTTGATTGCAGTTCACTCGTCATTTTTGGTTTTTTAGGATACGGAATCTCTTCTGTAGATATGGCTTCAAAAGTTCTTCTTTTTTTTTGTTGTACATGGTAAATTATTTTCATTATTTGTAATCAGCGCTTCAGACATGTTAAGTTCTTTGGGCATCTCAGATTCTTCGGTTGTATTGGCCTCGATGTTCTGGTAAATAATACCCACTGTATCATGTAAAGTATCCTTTCCGTTTGCAGTTTCCACAAAACAGTCGAAATTGTCATATGACACACCAGTAAAAAGTTCAGGATTTTTTTTAATCGTTTCTGGGCATAAACTGGATTGTTCAAAAGAAGTATATGTTGTTTCAGTTTCAAGTTCCTCGATGCCTTGATACAATGACCGTATCGATTAATAATGTCAATAATTTTCCTACTGCTTGTTAAGCTCTTTAAAGTCATACCTAACATGATGTGCTTTGGCGTTTTCACATGACCATTATGGACTGCAAAGATGACATCTTGAGAATAAGAATGAACTTGACGAGCGCATTTCATGCTTTTTTCCCGTTTTTTTATTACATCCACCTAGAAGGGTAAAGTAAAAGTCTAGTAATTGTGGTGGTATCGAAACTTCTCCTGACATTAAATGCTGTGCTGTGATATTTTTAATCGGTAACTTATTTTTTTCCATTTGCAGTATTAATTTTCTTAAAATTAATGCAGCTTTTTGCAAAGTATTTTCAGTTAGTAAGTTTTCAAATATTGTATCATCTATTGCTTGTAAATAATTGGGTGCTATTAGTTTTTTTTTACGAATAGTAAAAAATTTGATATTCTTAGAATCTTAGAAAAATTTTTCAAAATGTTTTCTTCTATGTGGTGTGCCATAAAAATAGAATTTATTTCAACAGAATTTTCTTCATAGATCTTCTCCAATGAATCGATGTACAGTTCATGTAAATATACTAATAAATAACAGCGCCCTTTCTTAATTACGTCTTCTTCGATGATGCCACTTATTTCATTGATCGCTAATTGGTGATATTCCCGATGACAATGCCAATCATTTTTACTGGATGGTTTTTTTGAAAAGGATATTTTATTATTAAAATGAACTCTGCATTCGATATGATAAGATATTTTTGGACCAGAAAAAATTTTCAATTTATTTAATAATTCCGCATATTCTTCTTGACCTTCGATGTTGGGTAGTACACTAGATTTAAATTGGTTGGTATCAGCTTTATGAAGTGGAAGCATTTTTTAATGTAATTTCTTATGTTCCCTGTTACAAAACACACAAACAATTTGATAATTATTAGTACTAGCATCATTTTCGTTCAGAATATTTGCATCCTCAGTTGAATCATTATTATCACTAACATCTGGTTCAAAAATTTCAATATTTTCTTGAGAAGTTGTAGATTGGAGTTTAATTGAATCAAAAATTAAACTTGGTTGCAATATTGATGAAGATTCTGTAGGTAAATTCTGTAAATGACGATTTCCTTGAAAAGTTGTAGGTAAACTTGACTGGGATGTTATATTGAAGATTCTGTTGTTAAAGACTGTAAACAAGATGGTTCTGCGGTCAACTCAGGTATCAACGGCGTGGTTGGAGAACTATTGTATGTAGATACACTGACTGATTTTTGTTTTTCACTGTTTTTTGTAGAATTTACAGGTTTAGAAGTTAAGTACTTTTTCATAACTCCTGTAAATGCCTTATAGCATTCTCGGTGATAACCATTTGCCAATATATTCGTCAGGCAAAATAATGTCTTTGTATTTTAGGTTATACTTTTTTCTGATTTTCAAAACAGTTCGGCATTTTCTTAATGTTTCCTCTGAGAACAATATTATTTTACCATCACTTTTATTACAAACGAAACAAATTAATGTATCTTCCGTGATAATCCTTTTTACTAAAACTACACTTATAATCTGCTTTCAAAGAAAAACTACGGCTGTTAGCTCAGATCAACATTTATTCGTCATTTTTTATTCCAACTCTCTTTTACACTCAAAACTGAGCACAATTACAATACATCCAACAGTCGAATAATCAACTATAACGAAATGTTTGTGCGCGTGGCTATTTAAATCTGCTTTCACCAACTAGTCGGCTGGCCGAATGGCTAGTGTTCACGTGGTTAATAGAGTGCGTACTATTGTGTCTTTTTGACCTTCATTACACACTTTCATTTCACACAAAAAACTGTACAAATATCAATAGCAAAACGTAGGTTGAAATCATAACAGTTCAATACATAATACCTTATAAAAGTGATGGTGCGCGGGGAACGATCGCAGTAGACTAAACACTCTATCTCACTCACACCGGCTTGAATTGCTGTTGCGTTGTACTCGCGACAATGTGTCTGGCTAGATGTAAAAACCATTAAAACTGTCTGGCTTTTGGGGTAACATTTTTTTATAGGCCTCCAAGTAACGTATATAGCATTGAGCTTTTATACTATAACGAAAGTTTGTTTTATTTTTTTAAAGTTCAGCGGTGTCTGGCAGGGAGTTCTAACCATACTAAGTGTCCGGCAATGGATGACGTGATTTCTTATGTTATTCCAAAGAAAATATAAAAAAATTGAGCTTTATACTTTATAGAAAGTGAGGTACTATTTTATATACCTTTACTACCTGTTACCTGCCCAAGTAACCACAATCCAAACTCCATACTCGCTGATCGCTCTTACCTGTGTTGGTGACATCCGTAGAAAGACCTTCAGCTTTTATAAAATAACGAAGGTCTGGCCGTCGTGGGCTCTTGGGCTAATATTCCTTGGTTTTAAAATCTAATGTCTCATATAATTTATCTGAAACAATTAAATCACAGAACTTTTTAAAGTCTTTTTGCACCTCTCGCACTTCACAATAATAGTCAAATGTTGCGGTTAATCTGGATGCAAACTCTGAATATGAGATTCATTCGGCAAACGTCGAGCATTTTTAAATTTACCTAAGCATTCTCTTGGTGTTGGTTGGAATTCAGCTAAAAATAACTCCTTTAATTTTTTATAATTAGTTAAATCTTCCTCATTTGCGTACATTAAAATATTGTTAGCTTTAACCCCTAGCAAATTAATTAATATCTCTGCCTGTAAACCTACTGGAACTTCTGTGGTAGCAAATGCTTTTTCTATAGAGATAAAAAAAACAAATGCAATGCTTCTGGTTTCTCAGGTAAAGCAGTGGTTAGTGTTTTTATACTTTTTTATAAAACTCTCAACACTAAGCAGCGTGTTCACTCGTTCACAAGGCGATGATTGCTTTTTTAATTTTTCTAGCTCTATTTCCTTCTCGAGCTGAGCCAATTTAATTTTTTCAAGTTCTAACCTAGCTTGTTCATTAGCAGCTTTAGTCGTCCGATCTTCAATGATCGATTTGACGATACCACGGACAAACTCCTGGTCCGTTTGAAACGCGTCTGAATTTTCAATTAATTTCTTAATCTCGAAAATTTTTGCATTGTCAGGAACAGTCTCTCCAAGTTCTTCGTCAATTAATTTTAAATCAATTTTTCTTAAGTTGTTTAAGATACTCATTTTTCAAATTGAATAAAAATTGCACAGTACCTTTTCAATGTAGATTTCTTCGGCTCCAAGCCCCCAGGTGTGGGGTGTGCTGGGTTGGTTTACTCTTAACACATCACTTGAATAACAGAATATCCGTTTATTTGGTGAAGATGAGGTATGACAGGTTCATTAATGAAATATGTACAAAGAAAGGTATAGCTCAGTTTTCCAGAGTTGTAGAGAATTTATCCATCTATAAACAGCACTCGCATATGTTTATGGTATATCTGGTCGCCTACTCGCGATCAGACAATTAGTAGTTTGTCTCTCCTCGAGATCCTCGGTTAGACGTCTCTCCTGCGTGAGAGTTTCCAGTCCAACCCCTGTCTGTCTTTGTGATCTGTGACTAGGAGGTATCAGGGGCAAAGGTGCTGCATTCTGGTGGAGAACTGAGGAATCAATTCCCACATATATGTAGAAATTTGCATAAGTCTAGTGGTTTGCTTCTTAATATATGTATATAAACATTTTTAGAGAAAATATGCTTTTAAATTCACTGTGTAAAATATTCTTAAATTAGAGAACACAAATTATGTTCTATTTGATTAAGTAAACTTCAAAGACTTGTTTCTGAGAATTTCAAAAATGATAAATTATTTTACCATTTTGAGTGCAAAGGGATGTGAAATAACAACATTTGAGATAATAAAAACATTACAGCTTTTCTTAATATTTATTTATATATATACTAGCTGCACGGCCCAGAGTTGCATGGGCTTTTACCGAGGGTATAACTTAATCCCTATGTTAATTTCCTCCTTTTTTTCTGATGCCAGATTTTTTGTGTGGGTGTGACGCGTACGATGTGAGTGCATGGCCCGTGAGTGCGTGTCATGGTCTTCTCGTTTAACATTTTCAAATTACGAAATTTCACTACTATTTTAAATTTTGAAGTAAAATTATTGATTTTTTTAAATGTTTGACACCGATATTGATTCATTTTAGAAAAAAATCATAAAATGTGCAAAATATCATTATTTTGTAAAAAAAAGTTTTTTAAAAAATTCTTTAAAAAAAGATAGTTTTTAGCATTTTATTTTTTAAATTACTGATTCTAGATGATCAATGAACTTTTTAAAAATCATATTCATTTAAATGCATCGATATTTATTCATTTTAGAAGGAATCATAAAATAGGCAAAGTCTTATTGTTTTGAAGGGAAAAAAATTCGAATCGTGACGAAATAAATGATGTTTGGCATTTATAAATTTATTAAATCACTGATTTCAAAAGAGAAAAGTATGAATTTTTTTAGTTTAGATGGTTTACTTATCATAATTATAAGAAATCCATACATAACGATTGAAAAATTTCGTTTAATGATTTACAGAAAAGAATACTATATTTTAAAAAAATGTTTATTTAAAGCACTACATTTAAATGTATTGCAAATAAACTTATTTAAAATAATGATAACGGAGTAAAAATGCGATTAAATTTTTCACAAATATAATTAATGCAAAAATTCTTACCGTTACCTATTGAAATGACTGTTTATTTCTTTATTGCGTTGTTTTTGAGTGTTAGATTTAAAAAAAAGTTACAAAAAAAAGGTAAAAAGCCTTTATTTACACATTTACAGTATAAAATTCAAAAAGAAAATAATACTATGTGATAAAAATATATTTCAGAATATTTCCTTATATTTTTATGATATATTTTTCTTATATTCCACTGTTCTTCAATAAATCAATCTTTAAGAATAAAAAAAACTATCGGTTGTGATGCGTTATATGAATGAGTGTCCTGCCAAAAATAGCAATGTTATGAAGGAATTCCCCTTCTTCTGCATCAGTGATAGACTCAAAGCTATCTCAACCTTTCTCGTCTTCCAAACAGAAAGCTAACGCAAAGTGAATGACCTCGACGCAATTGAGAATTTTTTTAAAGTTTTCATTTTTTTTTGAGGGCTTAACTTTCACGTTAAAGTTTTGAAATTTCACACATTAATTGCAAAATCAAAGTACTTTTAAATAAAAAATGTACAAAAAAAAACTGTTTAAATTACTTCTCAAAAAAACGGTATTTTACGAAACTCACAAAATTTTTTTTTAAATCCGTAATTTTTAAGCAAGTTTTTCAATCTTCACACAGAAGTTGGCCAACATTATTCTACAAACTTAAAAAAAGTTTCGTACGATGATTTTAATAAATAACGAAGTTATTTAATGTTGAGCTAAAATTTTGAGTATTTTTTAAAAAATCATAGGGAAAAAAAAGTTTCAGCATTTTATTTTTTAAATGACTGATTCAAAAAAAAAACCGCATGAACTTATTTAACACAAAATATCGTTTTAATAGCACGAAAATAAATTCATACGCAACGATTTAGAAAAAGGTTTTCATATAAATGCATCAATCTTAACTCGATTTTAAAAAATCATAAAAAATAGAAAATATTATTATTTTGCAAAAAAAAAATATATATACTGTATCGTGGCAAAAGAAATGATCTTTACGATTCTGTAATTATTTTTTGTCTGATTTAAAAAACAAAAATCGGATGGCTGTTTAAATAATTTCGAGAATTCCGAAAAATTTCACCCTCTGTTCATTCACGACGCTAGGCGGGAAAAATAACGCACAGGGTTAAGACAATTATGCGTTTTAAGGTTTTTAATTAATATATTTTTATCTAATTACAATATCGGAATGAAAAATAGTTTGCGTCCTATTCTCAGACCTACTGAATATATGCACAAAATTTCATAAGAATCGGCCACACCGTTTCGGAGGAGTTTGGTGACACGAGAATTTTGTATATTAGATATATACACTGAAGAGCCCAAATAATTATTACTACCCATCTAATACCATGTTGATATGGAAGACTGGAGACAAAATGTACCCGATAGTTTAATAGTAGCCACACTATTCTTTTTCTGAAGCAGTGGTGTTTTGAGTTTTGTGTTCTCATTTTATGACATCTCAAACTATCTCCAATGGTTAAGACCCAGAAAATTTGGTGATCAAGGTATCAACTGAAATTCATCCACACTCGCTTTGAATCATTGCATCATTATTAGCGTTATAATATGGCACATTGTCCAGTTGAAATATTCCATTTCCATTCTGGAAGACAGCGCAACAGTCCCCATACCATCTAAATCTGTACCTTTCACTGTGTGTTTTACTAAAACTATTGGTCCTAGAGATGCCCATGATAACATCTCCCTAACCAGAATACTGTTTCTACTAGTCTGTTTATGACCTACAGTAAATGTGTTTGCTTGGAAGATGGTGTAATCTGGCATAGACGGATTTGATGAATGGAGAATTGTGATTTATCCAACTAGGCAACTCTTTCACTTATGATATTATAGGGCTCCCTGTTGGTGTAAATGGCAATGGTGTGATTGGTTAAGAAAGGTACATGAAAAAGGTGTATGCTATTTAGTCCCATATCCTATAGTTTGAAAAGTAGGATACCATCTCGGATGTCAACATCATTAACTAAGGCTCATAATTATGTCCATCACAAATAGCTCTTATGCAACCTCAAAGGGTACAAGAGCAATTTATGATAGCTCTTAGGAAGTATTTATTCATATCAAATCAAACCAACATCCTTCTTCGTTGATAAAAATGGGAATTTTCCCTGCTGTAGCATCTACTACTGCCATCCCTATCTTTCATCCACAATGCGTATGAGGTGTCAACACCATCCAAGCAGTGCAGTTTCTATTCAGTTTCTAACCTTTTGAAACTTCACAATCTGATCTCTATCAATGTCACTTAGATGTAGCTTCCCCTGTCACATACATAACTGAAAGAATGATAGCTCAGTATCCCTGGCAGCAGCTGTATAACATTTCTGTCAGATCATTGTCTCTCTCTGTCATGAAATGGCAGAGGTTGTCATAAAGATTTGACTCCTTCAGTGTATATATGTATATATATGTATGTATGTATATAGATCAGTAGCATATGCAGGCCTTTCTTATGTGGGGTACATTCTTAATACATTATTGAAAGCACCAAAATGTTATCTCTATGGTAAAAATTAATAAATTGGGGTGTGGGAGGAAAGAGTTGAACTGCGCTGATATAGTTCAGTTTTTCATTTGATCATGTTGATGTATTTATATGATGCATATGGATCATACTGATTGTGTATCGTACTTAAAAATTATAATTTTTAATTTTTCCATCTAACTAGAGGAAAATTACTAACAAATTTATAAATCAGAATTTTTTTATTGCATTATCATAATTTGTCTTCTGGAAATATGTTTGCATATTATTAATTACCTAATTAACTGCTAATTTTAATTATTTATTTCCCTTTAGATGTAGGATTTTTAATTGGTGGCAACAGTTCTATTCATTATGTAGTTCTCCAAATTCACTATGCAAATCCATTACCAGGTGAGTACAAAATTATTTGTTTTATTAGGGAAATATGCGGGTTGAATTGGCCGACTCCACATCTAAGTTGTAAAAAGCTGTATTAAGTAATACTAATATAAGTATATGAAAATATGGTTTCAGATCTAATTATAAGAAAATCCATTCATGTATATGTTACCGTTAATGTGTATAATTTTCATAGAATAACTAGGTATTTCATAGGATATGAAATTACTAGAAAAATCAGTTAAAGTATATAATAGATGAAAATTTTCATACATTACCTAGTTATTACATGAAATAACTTGTTATTCTATGAAATTACTAATGATAGACTGTTAAAGTGAAAAATAAACAATTTCAAAGTTATTTTATAAATTAATTGATCAGAAATAGCTAGAATCTTTCAAAAAATAATTTTATCTCTAATGCGGATGATTAATTGATAAAGAAAATCAGATGGTATAATTTATTATTGCTCATATTGATAACATTAAACAGAAAAGGAGCAAAAGTATGTTGCAGAAATAGTTATATTTGAATATAAAAAAAAGAAATATAAATACAAGGAAGAAAAACTGTTGCTTCATAAAAACATCGTGTAAACTTTTTCAAAAAAAATGTACAAGAATATTAATTTAAACTTTATGAAATACCTTTATTTTGCTTTTCATTATTTATTAGAGCAAGGATTGCTGAGATGACACTTTCAATTGCATATTGCATATTATTTTTGAGACAAGCACACTTTTTACTATTACACATTTTTTTTTACATGAACTCTTTTTAAATCCTTGTCAAGTGCCGCAACTTTGAGCTGTTGTAACAGATCAAAGCATTTATAGGCTGGTCTCCAATTCCTGCAGAAGTCATTGCTTGAAAACACGTTGCAAAAATATTTGTTAATCACCCAAAATGTAAAACCCTAAAATGAATACACTGTTTAAAAGCAACAGACTAAAGCATACACACACACACACACGTCATTGCAAAGCAGCTATAAGTGGTTCAAAACTGAGTAAAAGCAGCTAGAACAGATTAAAAAAACTTTTAAGTGTCGTATTTCATACTTTAGCAATCAGTAACAATTATTGAATGTTAAATTGTAGAAATCAATAATTTATGTACTTTAATTGACTTTTCAAGTTATTTCATGAAATACCTAGTTATTCTATGAAATAACAGATTTCACACTTTAATGGGAACATGTATAAAAAAATCATTAAGTCAGTTAAGAGCATTTTCACAATAATACAATATTATTGCATTATTGTTACATAATAAGTTTCTGCCTGATTTGGCTTAAAAATTATTTGTGAAATTTAAGAAAATCATTATTCTTTGTTTTAAAAAAAATTTCTGATATTTATATTTTAATTTTTTCAGAGGGAGTTACTGATAATAGTGGTTTGAAATTGCATCTAACTACTCAAAGGTAGGAATACTATCATGTGCTCTTCATTTTTATTTTAAAAAATCCAAAATCAAGTACTATGCTGTCTTTTTTCTTGTCTTAATTGATAATTTTTATATCTTTAACTTTATAGACAAAAATACATTACGGGGATTCGATTACTATTAGCTGATTCAGCTAGAATACCTCCTAGAAAACCTAGTGAGTATTTTATACATATTCTAATTTTTTAAAACATTTTAATTGACAATAAATAATTTTATCTTTCTTTATTATTTATCATAAACTTTCTGGATATTAATGTATAAAAGTAGGAACATTTTATTGGTATTAAACATGATTTAAAAAAAAAAGATCTGTAAGATGCCATGGTTGATTCATTAGTAATTAACTTTTTTTATTTTGAAAAAAAAATTTGAAATACAGTTGCGACTGTTGGCGATTTCTGTAACATCTTGCTAATCAGATGTTGCAATTTATTCTAGAATATCATGTAGATGTAAATTGCAAGTTTGAAGAATCTTATGACATCCATCCATTTGCTTATCGTGTCCATACTCATAAACTTGGTGTCGTTGTAACTGGATATTACTTGCATCCTCTAAATAACAGTTGGACCATGTTAGCTAAAGGAAACCCTCAGTGGCCTCAGGTAAAATATTTTTAAAGAAATGTTTTGAATTAATACAGGAAAAGAAATGCTGAGTTTTTTTTTACTTGTATAAATTACAAATAGTTTTTTCATATCTTAGTCAGAATGGTTATGAATATAGTGATTTATTTTTTAAGTAAGCATACTAAGTGTAGTATTTGGTATTTTATTTTTAAGTTTATTTTTTAAAATATTTATATTTCTAGGAAAAAAGTTTTGTCTGTAGAAATTATCTATTAAATTGATTTCATTTTTTAAAATTGGAATCTTTCCTTATAAACTTCAAGTACCTAATTAAAATTTATGAATTGAGTAGATGAGATAATGAGTAGTAGTTTTTCCTATTATCGTATCCGTAATTTGTAGAAATTGCAGTATTATGTCTGCAATTTAGATTAATTCTTCATATAATAAAAAGCTGGTTCACAGTGTATAAGTTTATCTTAGTTGATTATATTTCATTTTCGAAATTTGAATTTTTTTTCTTTTCAACATATAAAATAATAAAAATTTTATATTACTAATACGTTAAAATTAATGACTAAGGAAGTTCTTGTTTACAAATCAAATTTTGTTTTATAAAATAGCATTTTTTTTTGTAGTGGAAAGTTTTGTTTATTAATTGGTATCCAAATATAGATAGTTCTTGTTATGTACCAGAATACAAATTTCTTGTCTATTTACAATTTATTTTATGAGCAAAGTTTCATTAGTGAAATTATATATTGATGTTTTATTTGTGAAGTTGTAAAATAAATAAAAAAAAATTTCTAATTCATTGATAACGTTATTTTATAATACATTCTCTTTGATGCTTATATAGACTATGTTTATAAAAATTATTTTTTGCATAAGCTATATTATTAAGTTAACAATTGATGCTTAATTTTTCAGTGTTATTTAGGACCACATCATATGTTTCTAAATACTTCTTGTTTGCTTAATATATTTGAGCTTGAAATTTTAGTTTCTTATAAATATTTTTCAGGCTTTCTATCCAATGCAAAGGAAACATACAATTACCAATGGAGATATTTTAGTAAGTAAATTTAATCAATCTTTAATAAAGCATTTGTTAGACATCTAATTGGGTTTTGCATCATGTTGAGCTCACAATATTCCAATATCTCAAATCTATTTTCATGACTATTTTCATGACATGATTTCTCTGTATTTGCACTTCACCAGCAAATTGTGCGAATTTCTGTTATATGTGTGATATGAAATTGTTTTTTGTCAAAAGTTACTAAAGGAGATTTCTGTAAAATCTTGTATAACCTATTAGAGTTATTTTCTGTGCATTTTTTCATGCTTATTTTTTTCCTTCTAGGCTGCTCGCTGCACTTATAATTCTTCTGATATGAACTATGCTGTTAAAATTGGGTAAGAGACTTTAAAAAATATATAAATGTGGGGAAAAATTAATATTAAAAAGGCTTGTTGCTTTCCTTAACCTTTTATGGTTAAGAAAAAATGTTTACATTATGCTTTAATACTTTTACATTTAAATCATGATTTAAAATCATATGTGTTTAAATTTTATTGTATAAATAAATTATAGTCTACATGTATTTTGTTTGTTGTACTAATAGTTTTGAAACTATTAAATGTGTTTTATATACCATGTATTTTCAACTGTAAGCTGATCCTAAAGTGTATTTTCTTTTCAAAAATTTAACCAAAATTCATAGCATGTATATGATCCAAATTGAAAAAATAATTCCTGTAATTTTTGAAAATATTGTTGGGGCCGCAGTAGCCTAGTGGTTAAAATATCGGTTCATGGCTGGCATGTCATGAGTTTGAGCCCAGTACCACTATAGACCTGCCGTGTAGGCAGTGGCGTAACAGAAAATGATTGCCCCCCCTCAAGGTTAGGTCTTGGGCCCCAAGTCGGATCTTTATATATATATACATATTGTATACACTTGTGATAGAAAAAGTCTTTTCACCTACTACTGCTTACATAAACAACAACAAAAAATTTAAAAACTGGAATTTGAAATTTCTTTTAAAAATTATGTTTTATTTAGTTCATTCCAAGTATTGATAAAACAAAAGTAAACTCTGTTTGCTTTCAGAGTTTTTAAAATAAAGATAGGTTTGTAGTGATATTAACAAAAACAAGTAGAAAAAAATCTGCGTTCACTGTTTAGTAGTAACTATAAAAAATGTTTAAAAAGGATTATGAGTTGTTTAATAGCTGTTTGGATAACCCTGTCTTTTGAAAACTTTTTGAAGTCGTTTCGGTATTGAATTAACAAGTTTAGTGGTTTCTTCAAAGGTTATCTTCTTTCATTCATCCATAAGAACACTCTTTTCTAGCAAGTGTGTGTGTATATATATATATACAAAGGATTGCCAAACCATAACAATGTACCTTTATGCACCACTTAAAAATATTTATTATTTAACTTATAACTGAATACAAAATCAACCGGGGGCTGAGTAAACTAAGTAAATAATGTATAACATTAGAGAGTACTTACAATATTTATTAAAATGGGAAGTCTAATGACAGATAACCTGGTTACTTAAACAAAAACGAACACTGCAAAAAAATATTTTAGATTAGAAATTCTTATGAAAGAAAAAAGGTATTACTTACTTTATTTTTAGTTTCTGAATCCCGATATGAACTTGACCTAAAGTTTGATTATATCCTAGCATAAATATTGCAACTTTTAATAAGGAGATTTTTTTGTATGATGCAAAATTGATTTCATGATAAAAAAAATAATAAACTGATACATTCCATTATGCTTCATTTGATTAAATACTCATAAAGCAAGACCATAGAATCATTTGAAACTTTCTCTATGCTTTTCCAAGTATCGTAATACTATTTTACTTGAAAAAAGCATAACAGATGTACGTTATTTACGACTTCGCTAAATGAAAATGAAATATATGATGGTGGGGAGAGGGGAACTAAAGAAGCCAATAAGTTATGTTCCTACTTCGTAAAAAGTAAATCATATCTTTTTTTTCTCCCTACAGCTAATGTAAAGTATACTGTAATAATAACTGTAATGAATTTTTTATATCTTCCTAGCATTTTCTCTGATTTTCCATCTGACTTATGTTTTATTTGTTAATAATTTAGGTTTAAAAAGAAAACCCACTAAAGAAAAGTATCTCTCGTAGCAGGGAATACAGCAAATAAAAAAATGTTTTTTGATTTGGTTATTAGATCAAAGATATCTAATTATCTTATTAAAGTTTTATTTTGAATGACGTTCGATAGCCAATTGGGGAAAATGCTTAAAACTTCGATTTTAAAAAATGTGAAGCGAATTTTCAGAAAATCCACAACAATGACGTTAGCCAGGCTTTGGGCCCCCTTGAAGCCTTGCCCCCCCCCCCCGCAGTGCGGGGGTGTACGTTACGCCACTGCGTGTAGGGGAATGAGGCACGTTAAATCTGTCAAGAGCTCAAATGTCCTCCTGTTGGTGTGGTGTGATAGTTAGGAGAGGGGGTTCCAGCTCAGGTGTTGTCCTCGTTGCTGGATCATCGTTCAAAATTACAAGGTCTGTCACCAAAAGCCCTCGTGTAGCTGAACAGTGCAATGTTAATATTCACTCACTCACTCGGAAGATATTGCCAAGCAGATAAAACAGGTGGATTGTTTTTCATTCAAATTACTGTGGGTGCCAATGACAATAGTTTTATTTTTGAGAACCCTATCTGAAGGTAACATGTTTTTTTCCATTTATTTGTTATCTTGTACTCAATTTGTGTAGTTATATTTTCTGCATCATTAATTTATTTTTTGTTTGGGAAAATGAATGAGAAGAGAAATTCATTTAGGGCACAGGATTGTCAACCTAAGTTTCATGCCCTGGAGGATAAACGTGCTTCATGAGGATCATATAGATTCAGACATCCTAATGAGTTAATGTGAATTTTACGTGTTTAGAAACTTCGATTCGGACTGGTGGAATGTTTTCCAATCAAATTGACATGAAGTATAATGCCATATGCTAAATGACAATGTTTTATTTCTGGTAGCCCTATTTGAAGCTAAATTTTTTTTTATTCGATTGTTATCTTATGCAATATTTGTGCTAGTCTTACTTTCTGTGACATTTTGTTTCGTTGGGAAAAAGAGCAGGAAGAGAAATTCATACATAGCATAGTACAGGCAGTGATGTGCAGTCTTTTTTGTGGTTACAGTTAATTTCAGTTTTGACTTTACTACAGTACATACGTAAATTTCTAACTTAAATGAAGCCATAAACATCAATTTAATGATGAACGTAGTGTATTTAATGAAGAATGGCAAACAAATATTTCTTTGTTATTACAAGGAATAAAGCAGTATATTAGTTGGGTGGTGAAATGGTTGCTATATTTGAGTACAATCTGAAATGAAAATTGATACAGTTACAAATATAGCTGCAAACTCTTGAAGGAAGAATACAAAATAAAAACTGAAGGATATGTGAAAAAGCTGAAGATATGCAAAACATTGACATAGCAGTCAACACTTTAGATAAAAGTTTCATGATAGCAAACACATCAGGATCACAGCAGAATCATTTAGAATCAATGAAAGAATTGCTGATCAGGACTTAACTTGAGGGTATTTGAAATTGTGTGGAGAAAAATAGCTTGTCTTGAAACAAAATGGTAAATGTTACAACAGGTGTGGCCAGTTTTATGTGGCTTCAAGTTTTTAAAAAGCAAGATACAAGCACAATGCACAAACAGTGATATCTTGTCTTTTCATTGCATTTTTCATCAGGAGAACCTTTGAAAATCTACACTGGACTAAAGCATGTGTTAGATCTTATTGTTAATGTGATAAACATGGGGGATCAGAGCTAGGGCAATTTATTATTTATAGCTCAAATCTTTTCTTGAGGATGTTGAGACAGTGTATGAAGGCAATTTACCACAACAGTGTGAGGTGGTTGGGCCTGGGTAAAGTGATAAGTCTGGGCATTACCAAATGAAATCCTGTTATTTCTGGACACAAAGAAGATATCTCATGGTTTTGTTAGAAAAATGGGATATCAGGAGTGGAGGTATGAGATAGTGTTGGTGTGTTTGAGATATTGAATGAAATGAATGACATTGCAGGGAGCAGAGTTGTTTGCATCTTAAATGTGGAAGCATGTAAAATAGTTGAAAGCAAAACTTGGTCTATTGGCATGGGAAATGGGTGAAGGCATTTTTTGTCACTCTTCTTTATCAGAAAAGCAAGTTTCTGTTAAGATTAGGGATTCTTTGCTGAGTTTGGAAGACATAAAAGAAATCAGGATTTTAAGAAAATTGAACTTAAATTCAATTTTCTTTCTTTATCTCTTCACCACTGCTATTGACACAGTTACTAAGGAGCTGAAATTTGTACTTATTGACTTGTGCAGTCAGATCAAACTCGAAAAAATATGTTTAATGCTGTGTTATTAGTTAACTTTTTATAAATCTTTGTCTGCTGAAAATTTCCATGTATGAAGAAATTTTCTGGAAAATGTTCTTTACATTTAGATCTACATATATATATATGAGCAAAGTTTTTCTTTCTTGATCATCATCAAGAATGTAAAAATTCTTTTGAGATTCATTACCTTGCAGGCTGTGATGATAATTCCAACAAGCTATCTCACTCTTAATTTTAAAAAAATTGTGGAAAAGTGTGATAAGGTGTATTTGTCTCATTAGACTAATACTAAAATTAAATGTACTTGTATCTACATTTGTTACAAAGTTAGTACAACAAATAAATTGGATAAAACTGTATTATGTAATTTGGATTTATTGATTTTTATGATAGAAATTCTACTTTTTCTGAAAGGTAAAAGTTAACTAATGACTGCTATCATTTTAAAAAGTGCAGTTTCTGTTCTAAATTCTGTTTTCACAAAATGGCCGTAAGTCAAGACTATTACCCTTTTTGTAAGATAAATAAGATCCTTTGTAATATATATACTTTTTTGGCAACTAAACACTTGTTATTTTTGTACTAAGCATCATGTTTTGTACAATGTATTGTTTTTTCCTAAAAGTATTTATCAGATACATTTTTTTTTAGGTCCTCTTCCAATGATGAGATGTGCAACCTATATGTAATGTACTACACAGAGTATCGCAATGCTGAAGCTGGCCAATCACCCCCCTGCATTGGAACACAGTTTAGCAAGCTTGTGGATACCTTACCTATTGGAAATGATGCACCTCTACCCCCTAATCCAGAAATGGAACAACAAGCTTATGGCAATTCTCATCATCATCATCCTTCTCCTATTTCTTACAACAATTTGGAGAATGATCCACAATCTCAATTTAATCCAGATTATAGTACAACTAATGGTGTTTTGCCTTTTGGATCCAGACCTGACATAGCTGGAGTGTTAAATAATGAATATAGTAAGTTAAAGCATGTGAAGTATAAGACATAGGGAGTTGGTTTATAGCTGGGAAAATAGTTGGTTTTTTGTGGGAGGGGGAAGATATCAGCTTAATGGAATAGCATCTTCATTCCTTGATCTTTAGCTTTACTATTACTTTTATCATTTGAAGTGTTGCATGTAAAATTTGATCAACTTCAGAGTCTTGTGTAATAAAGGGAGATACTGATAGAATTCTTGATAATTTTGGATATTGTTCTCATCAATTGTCTATAATTCAAATTTTTTTTCACTCCCATTTCCCAGTTATATAATAAGTGCAAAGTTAATTAAAACAAATCAGTAAATTTTGCAATTATGTTTCTTCTAAAAAGTCTCCATTTCAGAAATTGAAGCGTTTTTTTTTTTCATTGGTTGTTTTCTGACATTTTTTGAATTCACTATACTGGATACTTTCCCTATTCCAGCATAGTATATTAGGAATTTACACTGACAGTGTTTTTATAAGAATATTTTTTTTTTGTTTAAATAGAATTAAAAGTTTGATATTTTGATTTCAATATGATCTTCTATAAATGACTTCATTCTAATTTTCAATCAGCTGATAGTTGAATTGTTTTTTAATGCAAACAAAAACTTGCATGCATAATGAATTATACAAGAGAGAGTAGTTTGGGTATGTATTGGAAGATTTTTTTTTACCAAATTTTATTTAGTATTTTACTTTGTTTACATGTAAAAAAATAGTCCTGAAACCATTAAATTTTAAAATATTTTTTCGTTACATTTCATGTAGGCTGGTAGTCTGCTTTATCTTAGTATACACCTAAATCTATCATTTACATATCACACACAATTGTTATACATAATTTAATGATCATGCTGCATTTTCACTAAAGAATAAATAGTCATTGAGTGAAATATATGAAATAGTAATGTCAAATAAATGCTGACTCATTTGTCTTGTATGGAATTTTCAGATGAAAATATTTTTTCAGTTTATTGTGTTAGATCAGTGATCTTCAAACTGTGTTCCACGAAACCTTAGGGTTCCTTAACCCATACGCAGGAGTTCCGCAAATCAAAATAAAAAATTGAAAATAAATGAATATGTATGCAAAATGGATTCACATTCTCTATGAAGTTTGTATAGTTACAAGTATCTAAAGCTTATCCTATTCATTAAAATTGAAAATTTTATTTACCTATAACTTTATTTTGAAACACTTTTTAAACTTTTAATATTCTTATTTTATATTGTAATAAAAGAGTTTTATCTTGATATATATACTTCCTACTAGATTGTGAATATTCTATTTGTTTACTATCTTGGGTTCCACAAGATCATTTTATACTTGTTAGCTGGCACAATGTCTTGCAAAACTGATTAGATTTCTAATGGGAAATGCACCTTTTTGCATTTGTAGGGAAAAACACCTATAATGGAGAGGAAAAAACTTATAAACAGATTTGATGTTAAAATCTAAATTTAAACAAGAACAGCTTCTAAATTTTAGATTGCAAATTCATACAAAATGCATGGGATTTCTAACACTGCTATAAACATTTCAATGCCACTCAGAACATTGTGTTTAAGTGAAATATATTTCTCAATGTAAGTAGCTACAAAAGCAGTATAAAAACAAGTTAAACTTAGAGTATGTAATGCGATTGCATTTAATCTCAATAGTCCTAGACTTTAACAATTAGTGTAAAAAATAACATATATCCCAGTTACTAAATGTAATGCATAGGTAGATGACACTTAAATCACAAATTAATGTTATTAATAAATAAATTATATTTAAAAAATTATATTAGAATTTTTTAATAATAAATTTAATACTTACATTAATTGCCTTTACATAAAGGGCCTATAACATGTTGGTCTACTTTAAATATTATTTTGAGATATTATTCTTCAAAGTATATGTGTGGAATGGGGTTCCACAAAAGCACCTGCAATTCTAGCGTTCCATGAGTTAAAAAGTTTGAAGACACTGTGTTAGATGAACAGTGCAGCTGCAATAGATGACTGATAGTAGTTATGAATTTTGGTCAATTGTGCATCTATTTGAGTTGCGAATTAAAGTCTTGTAAAGTTCAATGTAAAATTCTCTGTTTAGAATAATTTCATTGCTTCTTGTGTGATATTAATAAGGAACCAAGCAAGAATAGTAATGAAGTCTGCTTGTTGAAAGGTAGTCAATTTGATGATTTTAATTTTGATTTTGAAAAGTGTCTACAAGTAAAATTTCATATGATTTGGTAATTTGGTATAACTATTAATAATAGTTTTGTTGAGACAATATTAATCTAAAAGTAATGAGTAATATATACTTCAAAGCTTTGAAAACTAATTGTTTTTATCCAGCTCAAAGGTATACATTCATAACAACCAATCATCCATAGTCAGATGATTGGATAGATAACTGGTGACTATATATTTTAAGTAAATGAATTTAAAGCTGATGCATTTAATATTGTAATGTCATTAACTTCTTTCTCCATGCTGACCCTTTATGGATCAAAACCTGCACTTATAGCCTTTAGCTGTTATTTTATTTTAGCCAAACTTATAATTATCTTTTCATCAGTTTAAAACTTTTTTGTCTACTTAATTTTAAAACATTAAATGTGTCATAAGGTTGTTTTCCCCAAATGTATGCATGTCTGAACCAAATGTTAAAAACAAACACATTTTCAGATGGAAAAATGTCTCAATTTTCATGAAAATGTACAATATTATGCATACATTGGTTTTATTATACAGAGTTTTTAAAATTTCAGAGTATTCCATAAATAAATAATTTTTCTTTTTAACATGGAAAGAGAAAGCTCATTTAGCATTATGAAATGGTTTAACATTAGAAAAAATGCAAGACTCTTTTTATACCAGTAAAAATGGATCAACTGAGATAAAAGTGTGAGCAGTGTAATAAAATTTACTGTGCTCTCTCTTAGATAGTGAACTCAAAATTTAATATTATTGTTGATGCACTTTTATATCTGAAAAAAAAAAACATGGACTATAAATCCTATTTAATATTACATCTTTAATCAAATGATGAATGCTCAACAAATAATAAAATGTTTGCACAAATAATATTATCTTGTATTTATGTTAAAGCTACCTACATTTCTTATTAATTTGAGATTGAAAATCTTGTCAGAAGTTTATTTCTAATATTTTTTCTGATTTTTAACAAATTTATTTATATATTTGAGCAAAGTTTACGTAAAAAATTATTTGTGTGTGTGTTCAAGTATGATGCTTAAAATGTTATAATATTAATGCTTTACTTATTGAAAATGTAAATAAATTCCAGATGCAAATGTTTCTTTTTATGTCTTGCATCAAACATAATTGCAAGTGTTTTATAATGTATTGGTATGTTTATATCCTGCCATTATAAGGGGGGTTAGATGTGGGATTGGTTAAAAACAGGTTTTGTCTGTTACTTCAATTCTCTTCACTAAATGTTGAAGGGGAAAAAGGAATGAAAAAAAAAAACTCAAACATTTTAAATACATGATTATATTTTCAAAACTAATTGTTGATTGCATCTTTAAAATTGCTTTATTTGGAAGAAATTAGTATTTAGAAGAGTTGCTTTCTGAAAATATCTAACTATGTATTAATCTTTGAAATTTTTGCATCATTTTAAAATGTTTTTAAAATAAATTTTCAATGTAATTTATTTTTTAGTGTTTTAAAGTTTTAATTCTCTTCATCTACAGTGTATCAAGAAGCTCATAATTGGCCTTCCAAAAATCTGAAACTTGGTCAAGTCGCTGCTGTGACTGTGGATCATGATGAAAATGTAGTGATTTTTCATCGAGGGGATCATATTTGGAATGATTTGTAAGGAAACATTTTGATTTATGAGATATAGAGAGAAATAATGTTAGGTATCCTTGTATTGGATGTTTTTCTTTTGCAATATAAATTGCCTATTTTATTGGAAAATTTATTTAGTTGTATTACCCAAGTGACCATATATTTGTGAATTCAAGATTGAAATTATTTCTGTCAAATTGTGAGTTTGAATCCTGGTGCCATTTATGATCTATCATAGAAAAGAATTATAATACATGTTAAATCTTTCAAGACCTTTCGGTGGGATTTTGAAGTTTGGAGAGTCTAGTTGATAATTCTGGTTAGGGTTTGCAATCCTGTGTGATATTTTCAATCCCTGGATTTCGGGATTACATTATCCAAATCCCGGGATTAGGATTGGACTATTTATTAAAAATACTTACATATTAGCATAGTTGAAATTGCATAACAAGATTGAAAATGTAGTTAAAAATTGATTTAATATTATTTTAATAAAAAAAATAAAAAAATTAATTACTCATAAAAAAAACAAATAAAAATAGTACGTAATGAAATTTTTAAAAAAAGCATTTCTTCATTTCTTGTGTTTCTGTAAATAAGCTTATAAAAATACAGCTCCTCCAGCATTTCAGTGTTGAAACGGCTTCTTATTCTTGTTACAAACTGTCGTGCTGAAGAAAATGTATGTTCGGATTCCTTACTAGTTGGTATTATTGTCATAAATAGGACTATGTTCTTTTCAAGTAGTCACCACGTCTCCTCTATTTTCAAAAAGGAGACATTTCTTTTTGAATTTTTGATGACAATATCTCAAATCTAATAGACTGCATTGGTGCATTTACCTCTTTGATAACTTTATTTAGTTCTGCTACATTTAATGATTTTTATATATAAATTGATCCAGTTATTGAATTAGAATGTGAATCAATTTCAAGTGTCACCTCATTTGAAATTGAAGATCTAGTTGCATGAGCTGTTAGTAATGCAATGGGATTTGAAGTGTCTTAGGTCTTCACAGCAGGTCAGCTTTTAATTAATGGCATTTAATTGAAGAAGGAACTGTGAGAAATCTATTCTTGATGTTGCTTATATTATTGTGTAAGCATTGCAGTGAGCCACATAGATCTGTGCTACATTCTCCCATGTGAGAAATGAGAGCTGCGCATATACATATATATATTTTTACCTATAGCACTTATAATTGCACACAAAAAATCTATAATACATATTTCATAAACAAAACATAAATTTTTTGAAAAATTAAATTCTTAGAAAAAAAATTTTTGAGAAAATTTTTAAAAATATAATATAGACAAAAATTAAATCTTGAAATTAGTTATTTTTAATCCAAGATTTCAGAATTGGGAGGGG
>BMAO01016062.1:0-28143 GCA_019973975.1 Trichonephila clavata | reverse complement strand
AAAGCTCCTTCCAATATCTTCTTCGTCTGATGGCAGAAAACCTAACGTTGTATTTAAGGATTTAAATATTTGTGTTTCTTCGAATAGATATGGTCAAGCCATCATTGCACTCCTCATGCTCAGGGCCATATGCTGTTCTAAAACGGAGAGAAACAACTTTCAACTTGTTTATAAATAGAAAGGATTGCACCACCAAACACACACATATCGATTGACTGCAGACTTACTTCTTTGTTTTCAGGGAAAGTCTTTTCATGATATAAGCAGACAAGCGCAGCTTACCCTTGACTTTGTATCAACCTGGGCAAAGAATTTTAAATTAGAGTTTAATGCTGTCAAGTCAAAAGTTATGATCTTGGAGAAGAGAGAAAACAACACCCTCACAAGCAACCTCACCCTTAATGGAATTCCTCTCGATTGTGTGAAGGAACTAAAATATCTTGGTATTGTCCTTGATAGTAAATTTTGTTGGAAACAACATATTTTGCATCTTTCAAATAAATGTGAAAAAATTCTTCTAGGGCTTAATAGGGTTGTTAGAAATAGCTTTGGGATCAAGTCCAATGTCTCATCCCTCATTTATAAACAAGGCATTATTCCATTTATCTGTTATGGTTCACGAATATGGGGATCTGCCTTGAAGAAGAAAATAAATTGCCGGCTCTTGCGAAAGATTCAACGAAGAATACTTCTCCGAGTTATTTCTGGGCATCGAACGATATCCTATGATTTCTCTTTGCTCTATTGTACTCTTGCTATTTCGGGCTTCCCACCTATTGACATCTTTATTATCAGAAATAATGAATTCAAGAGTGCAACGAAGAACTGTACCAATAAGAGTCTAGATGGTTCCCTGCGATTTTCTGTTCTTCCTCATCCTTCTGAACGATTTCCCCTTAATTTTGTTAATTACCGTAAAAATATCGAAGACAACTTTCCTGTTGTCTGCTTTACAGATGGTAGCAAAATCAACAATAAGGTTGGCTTTGCATTTGTTATCTTCCAAGATTTTATTGAAATTGAAACTCGCCAATTTAGAATAAGAGATGAATGTAGTGTGTTTCAGGCTGAATTACTTTGCATAGCTCAAGCAGTCTCTTGGATCTGTAATAACAAAAACCTTTCATCGGATTTCTTAATTTGCAGTGTGATTCTCTTTCATCTTTATATGCCTTAAATAACATTGATTCTCAAAATCATAAGATTGTTCAAACGCAAGTTGATCTCAATTTTCTTCGAAGCAGAGGTGTAAAAGTTTTCTTTTCTTTTGTTCGAGGTCATACGGGAATCTATGGCAAAGAACGTGCAGACTGGCTTGCAAAAGAAGCTACAAAATTAAGCAATTTGATTCCCATGAGCATTCCGAAATCATATTATAAAAATATGTTTAAGGAAAAAATTATTTCTGATTGGAATAAATTATATCAAATATCAAATAATGCGCTCTTCACCAAGGAATTTATTCCTTCTATTCAGAGTCCCGTTCAAAGGCTAAACACCTTTCACATCCTAATTTTATACTTACCCAGTTTCTAACTGGGCATGGAAACTTTAAAGCCTATTTGAAACGCTTCAATTTGTCACCTACTGACCAGTGTTCTTGCTCCAGTGACACAGTCCAGGATGTCAAGCATCTAATATTTGCTTGTGCTAAATTCTCTTCCGAAAGACGTACTCTCATGAATTGCCTACAAAAGAACAATATAGCGTGGCCTCCTCCTTTCTCTGCCTTTGTTCAGAGCAAGACTTCTTATACATCGTTTTGTGCATATATTAATAGCATTTTTTCTTGTATTGTTTAGATTGTAAATTTTAATTTTTTTTATTATATTATTATTATTATTATTTGTGTGTTTTCTAACATTTACTGCGTATGTATGTATCTGGTTTTTTTTCTTTCTTTTTTTTGCAAGTGCGTATATATATATGTCTGTGTGTATATTCTTAAGTATTTGTGTGTATGTATGATTTTTATGCATTTGTATTTTGAAAATCTTATTCTGATCACAAATGTGCTTCCAAACCTCCACCATTGTATGATTTTAATTACTGAATGTCTCCGTTTTTGCACGTGAGCAATCTTGTATTTTGTTCTGTGTTTATTGTATTTGCATCCCTTCTTGTTTCTTTTTACCTTTTGATTCCCATTTGTGCTTGTATCCCTGTACTTAAAACTTCCTACCAATATTGATTGAGTATTGACTTACGCTTGTAAGCCTTGTGTTATACTTGTTGGCACACAAGGAGTCTACCTAGAGTCTCAAAAAAAACTAGCTCACCTACTTGTAGACTCAACAGCTCCTATTCAAACTTCAACTGCTACAAATTCTAAAAATTCAAATGATTAATCCGTCCTTCATTCAAAGTCCTAAGAATTGACAACTACAGGCCACAAGGCACAAAAGACAGAGTCGATGAACGCTGATGCAGTTCCTACGACTCTCCGTTTCTTACTCGTGCTGGACTTACCGTGCATTTTCCAGAACATTATAAAGACTTAGTACTTCTTTCTTAACTTTACTCCTTTTTCAGGAGGAGGATGGTGTAGCAACGACCCTTTTTATTGTAATTTAGCTACTGCAGAATGGCAACACTTTTTAACCAGTTTATTCGATAAATGTTTTTAGTTTGTGTTAACGCAAAATTTATGTTCTGTATTCGACTCTTCTTATTCATAGAATATTTATTTTGTTAAAGTCTATTGTTTTCCTTTAATAAGAAATTACCTTCATAGCAACATCAACAGCTTTATAGAACAGACAGGATAAGAAATTTGACGGCGGTGTATTGTGGATCTATAAAACTTTTTTTTGCTGACAGCAAATTGCGAATTTCAGCTTTACTTTACATCAATTTTACTTTTGATTCAAGAATTTTTAATCGTTTCTTGTTTGAGGAAATTCATTGAGAGAACGAAATTTTCATCACTGATATTATTCTTCTTATTATTATTTCATTTTTTCACATTCATCTTTTTATATTTTTTCCGCATTTCTAAATTCCTCTTTCTATTTTTCTAAATCCTGGTACTCGTCTTTTTCCGATTTGTTTCCCACAAAAAAAGTAAATACATTTCTTCTTAATTTATCTTTTTGCTTAACTTAAAAGCCATGTAATTAAAAGCTTTCATCAAAAAATAGCCATTTTTTTAAATAATTTTCATGTCAAGTTTTTAGTGCTAAGCCACCATCTTGAGTTGAAAACAACTGGGGGTCAAAATCTTATTTGGTGCAATTTGGAAACCACTCCGAACGTTAGATGCGTAGTGTACTGATAAATTAATTCTAACAATTTACATGCTTCATAATATATTGCAATCTATGCAGCAACCAGTAACAAAATATTAAAACATATTTATTTTTTCTGAACATTATTCAATTTTTAAAAAAAACTTGTTATTACTCCTTTTTTCTGATGTATGAGTGCTTTCGCTAAAAAAATTCAGTTTAGGTCATTAATAGCTAGTGTTAAACTTAAAAGTTTTCCTCGTTATAGAATACGCTAAGCCACAAAAAAGACCCAAGAAATCAATTTTTTATTTTATTTCACCATGTTCTATATTTTTCGTCAGTGTATGTGCACGCTCTTGTTTTTTCATAAACATTATTCTTGGCACTCATAACTTGAATAAAGCAGTAAAAGTTTAAAAAATTAAAAACATTAAAATATGAAAATAAGAACCAAGAAATTGATTATCTATTATTTGCTACTATTTTGTTTCTATACTGAAATGAAATTCAAGGAAATCCAATATTTTGACTTCGCTTTTTTTTTCCAATTTAGTACTGAAGATACTTTGTTTTTAGTGCGTCGGTATACTTTTAAATACATTTTATATTAGGGTACATCAAATACTTCAAATATTTTATAATATTTAGAAAGCTTCTTTTAACTACTTCATTTTTTATCAACCTTTGTACTTTCTATCGACCATTTCTTGAAGTAATTTGATTGAGTTTGTTTTAATTAAACGAGTAACTTTTAATTAATAAAATTAGTAATTTTTTATCTGCATTCTTAAACATTAATGAATAATACTGATTTGGATTGTTTTGTCTATTTATTCATAACATTGCAATAAATAATAGGATCACTTTGTTATTACAACCAGGAATTTACTCACTCTATTAATATTAAATATTATCTTACAAAATGTTGATTTATATTATTTTAATCAAGTAAGCAGATGAAGTAAGTCAGTTATGAAGCTTTTTTTGTAAATTGCTCGTGATACAAATTGTTTATTTCATAAGCCAATAACGATAACTGCTTGTAAAACATAACAAAAATTGATCAAGTTTAAAGTCATGCAATGGAAAAGTACCATTATTTTTAATATCTAAATGTTTTCCATGGATTGCATTTTTATATCCTAAAGTTTTATAAAAGAAGGTTTATATTTAAAAATTAAGTTTACTTACAAAAAATATATTTGAATGGTTTTCATTCTGCCCGCACAAGTATATTTTTTTTTAAAAAATTTCAGGAGAAAACATAAATTATTAGTTTTATAAAAAAAAATTGACTCCTTTATAATTAACGGAAAAACAGGTGTATAATGCACATCTGTACTTTCAAGCTGCATTTTTTAATTCTTAGGTATATTCGCAGTATAACACGCATATCCTTTTTTTACGAAAAAAATCTGAAATGTACGAGTGCAATGCTCTTATGTTTTGAAGTCCTTTATTCGAGGTATTACCCCAGGCTTTTGAAAAAAATTGTATACTTCTAGAACCACAACCCTTTAAGTTCATATATATATATATATATAAGGAATGTCATTTCTATTAAATAACAGTATTTCGATATTTTTAGAAGTCTAATTTTTTTATGCTCATCCTTTTTATTATTTTTAAAGCTGTCGTTTTCCTACTCGGCGTATAACGCGTATCCATAAATTTCGATTTTATTTTTTGTATTACCCTTAAAAGTGCGCGTTATACGCCGGATTTATGGTATCAATTGAAAAAATTTCCCTGGATTTGCATTTAATAATTTATCTGGCTTAAGACAGTTACTTGTGTATCCAATTGTTTTTCATTAAAAAAGTTTGTTGAGAATTAATGAAAGTATCAGGATTATTTCTAAAGAGCAGGAAAAATTCAAATTATTGATAAATATGCAGTAATGAGAAGACACTTCTTTTAGTTATTTCCTGCAACGTTTAATTATTTCCGCACTCTAGTTCAAAAGCACTCATTAAGGTCTCCGAACACGTTCGGAGTACTTTTTAACAAAATGTCATACTAAAACATTATAAATGCTCTTTTAGGGCTCGATACCAAGATATATTACTCTATTTAACTATCAAAATTTAAGATAAATTATCTGAATTTTACAAAAATAACAATTATAAGTGAAATTTTAGCAATATTTTTGAAAAACTTCAAAGCAGTTACAGAAAAAAGTAGTAAACATATATTAGTAAAAGTATTACTAAAATAAATTAGATGCATTTATCTAGAAAATGTACTAAAATTTTAATTTTTTATTAAAATTTGAACATTTTAGAGCTGATTGAGTAAAAAACATAAGAAATGTTACATTTTTGATGAGACCATTATTTAAATAACAAGCCATAACTCAAAGAGTATTCATACAATAAGAAATATTTTAGTACATTCTCTAGAAAATAACGTAAATATCAGGTTAAAAAAGTTTTATAGAAATACATTCGTAATATTTTGAGTTATCAGACTCGCCATGATAGATTTTGAGCCATTTAAATGCCCATTCTGGTAGATCAAAAACCCACTTCAGGTTTTTCTAAATTTACAAAATTGATTGTAACCTGGCATCTAGGTAGTGTAGAAACAAAACAAAGTATGTTTCCTGAAGTCAAAAGATAGCTCTATTCAATAAAATAAAAAACAAAAATATCTGTCTTGACTGAATTTGGTCACTTTCAACGTGTTCGGATACCTTAAATAGAAAAGAAATACTTTTAAGTCCCTGACTATAAAGTGACAAAAACCACGTGTTCTGTATTTTATGATATGCTCAAGGGCTATTATATAAAAAAAAGAGTGTTGAAAGAGTCCTGAAGGAAACTATACTTTTTCGAAGAACAAAGGGGATCTACTACAGTTTGAAATCTTCATTCCTTCCTTACCTTTTACTGATTCATTCCCTTGAAACAGCCAAATTTCTTTTGCATTTTCTCGAAATTTATAATAATATGCAAATATTTTTTACCATATCAAGATAAAATGAAATAATGTCTTAATGTATTTGCTTTTTACAAGCGTGCAATAAAAGTAATATTTAGTTTTATGAAATATATTTTTTCAAATTTTCTCTCCTTGAACAGTAGAGAAAAAGAAAAGTATCTTATGTGCGTGAATGGAACTTTCTTCATCTCTTATGGAAAATAACATTGGAAGCGCGATAGATATTTTGATTGCGTAACAGTGTTTGGATCCAAAGCCTTAGTTCCGTGACTCGTTGTTACTGCTTGGATGCGGAAATGTTTTAACACGGGAAGTTAAACTGTGTTACACATAATCTCAAAGATTTATTATTAAGTATTATATCAGAATGGTGCATCAGTAACCATTTTTTGCTCAATCATACGATAGCAAGTGGAGTGAAGCCTGACTAATTCATTTATATCTGAAAGAAAGTAAATATTGGGCTAAAGAATGAGCCTTTGCATTACATTTTAATGACATACTTTTGAATCTCATTGAAAAGAAAAAAGTGGGATTTTGATGGGAAGTTATCAAGCTATATACTTAAAGTATATCCTTGTCAAATATTACCAGTACTAAAAATTCATGGAAATTCAAAAAAGTTATGACTTAGTTTCAAAATGCAACGTTATTTAATTACTGGAAGAGATAATGATTGAATGTGTTTATTAACGTTGCAATAGAAGCAACACGAGAACTGTTGGCAACGGTCAAATGACGGAGTTGATATTTTAGGTATCCGAACACGGTTAATTTTTATTTCATTGAATAAAGCAATTTTTTTTAGCTTCACGAAACATATTTTTTTTTCTACGCTACTTAGAGGCCGAGTTAAAGTGAACTATATAAAATTAGAAAAAGCGTAAATGGGTTTTTAATCTACAAGAAGTGTGTATTTAAATAGTTCAAAATCTATCATGACTCAAAATTAATATTTCATTGCACTATTTAGGATTTTTTATGTTTATTAATAAGCAAAAGTACGGTGTTTCCTTAACTTAAATGCATCATGATCTTGCCTAAACATTTTTGATTAGCACTGTAATTTAAAGACAAATTTTTATGTGTTTCTTATGTATGAAGTCTTATTTTACTTATTTATATTTATTACTTGAAACTCTTATAAGAAATTGATTAAAAAATGAATATACATTACGCCAGATTTGAAAATGTATAGGAAATACAAGAGCCGGATTTCATCGAAGCACGGATTAAGAATTATATAAAGGCCTGCCCGCATTACTTTAATATTTGAAATCAAAATTATAAAAGCTTTCGTTCAAAATAGTACAAAACAGATTTTGAATGGGGAAGAGTTGAAAGAGAAAATTTTTCATCTGCGAGTCTATGTTATACAATAGTATAAAAAAGTTAATTTGAGCATGACAGTCGTGATCGCTACAGCTACCGGAGGATGTGGACACTCCTTTCCCCTTGGGTGTCCACGTGTATGTATACAAACGGCTCTTTTATACCTTCGTTATCTTGTTTCAGTGACAACTTGACTCCTCTCTCTAAAGTTCGCTGCCCCTCCTCACACTTACATTAATGAATATTTCTTTGGAATAACAAAAAAAAAACAATTCAATAATTGTTAGGGGTGATTAGAATCTCATTGAGCACTCCTTTTGTATCTTTGTTATAGAATTAAAATATTTACACAGAAGTTTTAATTTCATTTCCCACAAACGACATTTCTTAGTATGTTTTATTCTTAATAAATGCACTCAAGTAAAAAAGTGACTGAAAGAATTCAAATAAATACTGCTTTTTTGACTAAATATCAGTTGACAATAAAAATTATATAGTTATGTTTTCTTCTATATGATTTCATTACTTTTTTAAGTATTCAATTTATATTATGCATAATTTTTAATAAATATCATTCTAATTATTCAAAGGTTGATTGAGAATTGTTCAATGTGTGTAAAAAGTTATTTAAAAATATTTTCTCTTTCTACTAAATAACTTATTAAACGCAAAAATATACACATTCATTGATAATAGTTTAAGAAGACAACTTTTGAATTATGTTCAACCTCTGACAGTTAAATTCGGTGAGTGAAGTCAGAACGGCTGATCTGGCAATTCTGGCAAACTAAAACGCTGCACGTGCGTAGTGGCAAGTGTTGTTTATCTCCCCCCCCCATTGTTCAATTCAGCGTCTTTTGTATTCCGTTTAAGACTTGTTTTTCAAAGGGCTTGTTTAGTGCGTTGGTTCTTAACTGAGAACAGGAAACTGAACGAACAAAACATAAAATTAAAGTTTTGTTTTAGGTCTGGCAATACACCGAAAGAAACTTCCTGTTGTTCTTAAGTCTTGGAGTTTTTGGTACGATCCTGAAACGAAACAGCAAAGCATAGAATGACGTTCTCCTGCATCGCCTCGTCGAAAAAACGTCAGAGCAGAAAAATCCCGTAACAAAATGATGCTCATCACCTTTTTTGATAGTTAAAACATTATCCACAATGAATTTCTACCTGAGGGAACAACGATGAATGTTGCAAGGTACATTGAACTTTTGATCCATTTCATGAAACGTCTACGCAAGGTACGACCCCAGTATTCACAACAAGATTCATAATTTTTTGTTCTCGACAATGCTCGCCCTCATACAGCCAATATTGTCAAACAGTTCCTGGCAAAAAAAGGGAAGGGAGGGTGCAAATTAAAAATCTATCAACCATACTCGCCAGATCTCAATCCTCTAAACTTCTTCCTATTCCCACGACTAAAACTCGCTTTGAAAGGAAAGAGATTTGACGATATTCCTAACATCCAACGAAACCCGATAAGGCTTTTGAACTCCCTCCCAAAAGAAGACTTTATGCAAAGTTTCCAGGATATGTATAGCAGGTCTCAGGGGTGTATAGCTATGGGAGGTGACTATTTCGAAGTAGAGTAAGGTAACCTTCGTTAATAATTCATCTACGTTAATCTTACAGAACTATTCACCGAACTTTATTGTCAGAGGTTGCATAATGTAATATTTCCATAATTAATTAATTACTTTCCTAAGATACTTAAAATTAGCTTGCTTTTATTATGCCAGCAACATTTGTGATCATACTTGTCTAGAATGGAAATTCTTATCATATTTTAAGAACTCAAGTACGAAAGCAGATTTCTCCATTACATTTTAATTAATTAGTTATGTATAAGCAATAATGCCAACCTTGATTATAATTTCAATTTATAATAAAAATAAATACATAATTTAAGTATATCATACTTTTTTCAAAAATTTTATGTCATCTTCATATTATAAACTGATATCTTAAGACATTTATCTATTACTCTAGGAATAAATTTATTCATCAATTTTTAATAGAAAAATAATTCAGCCACCACTCTAACACAAGTGTGATAACACTAACTAGTGTGTAGCATGGAATACATAAATAAACAACTAAATCTTCATTTTGTAAGGTGCATGGGAGTGTGTATGTACACATATGCTTCGTTATTTTATAATCATATAAGTACTCTCTGGAAATATTTCAGAAATATTTAATCAATCTTTGACGCTATTTATTAAAAATTGCTATTTTAATGACAATTTTCGCAATATTTTGTTGTATTAAGTTAACGAAGAATTTTACAATAGGAAAGTTAATAAAAACCTAGAATTTTTAGACTTAAATCTTTAAGTGCGAAAATTGTCATAACAGAGTCCCGGAAATTGTTTTTCAAAGGAAATTGTACAGTGTAGTAAAATTAAACCATATCGGGCTAAAATGGTGATAGATCAGATTTTAGAATTTCTTTAAATGATTAAAGAAATTCTAAATCTAAATTAGATGATTTAGACACACCTTAAATCTATGAAAAATGAAACATTATTTGAAAGATCTCAACTTTGTTATTTTATCTGTTATCTTGATATTATTTCATCATATAGTTTAATTTTCATTGTTCTATATTTCAATTTACGAGTTCGGTTACATATATTAATTAAATTGTGTAACGCGGGTGCGCTTGATGATACTCTCTTTCAAAGCTTACGTTTTATTAAAGCATATTCAAAAAGTTGTATTGTAACTTCGCAATATTCAGCTACACGAGGGCTTTTGGAGACGGATCGTAATTTTGAACACTGGTCAAGTGACGAGGGTGACACCTGAGCTCGTACCCCCTCTCCTAGCTTCCACACCACACCAAAAGAAGGACATTTGAGCCTCGACAAATTTAACGTGCATCAGCCCCCTTTGCAAGGTGGGTTTCCACAGCGGTACCAGGCTCGAACTCATGACACGGCAGCCAAGAGACTATTACTTTGGCCACTAGACTACTGTGGCCACTCAAAGCGGCATTGGGAATCATGTCTAAGCAAATATATATATTTATTGAAAATGAGGAAGAAATAATAGAATACCTTATGAAAATATTTTGAAAAGATAATGAAGATAAAATAGAAATAGGAGACTCATTGAAGGTAAGAAAAATTTGAACAAAGAAGAGAGGTCCAAATAAATAATTGTCTAAAAAAATAGAATTTTGGAGAAACTGGATGGCCTTTATTATAATAATAACAAAAGTTTTATATTTTTTATAAAAGACAAATTTACAATAATAATTAATTGCATTTTCTTTATACTAATACCAAGGAAAATTTTTATGTTATAAAAGGCAGGTTAAAAAAATTAAAAAGTTTAGAAATTTTATGCATTTAGTGTTGAGAAGGAAAAACAAACTTGGATAAAATTCCAGAAGCCGCGTCAAACATTTAAAGAAATTCCATTAAATTAAAAATTATTGTTGTTCAATAGGAATCGATATTATTAACAAAACATTTAACTGCTTAATGAAACAAAGTATAAACCGGTGTAACGCATACCTGTAATTTTTAACTACGCTTTTAAATATATTCTCTGTAAAACACTCAAACTTTTCTTCACGGAAAGACCTGGAATACATATGCACAATGCTCTTACCTTTTCCAGTTCCATTTGGAAGAGTTTCTCCGACTTTCCAGAAATGGTGTAATGAATTAACAAGCGATAAGAAGAAAAGTAAGTGTGAGGGGGGGGAGGGAGGAATGATTCAAGAGATTAGTAGTATTTCAAAACAGGGTGAGTTGTAATACCTGCAGATGTGCGCAAAATTAATTTTCTTGATTTTCAAGAAAAAAAAAGGGTCGAAATTAGAGTAAAAATGAATTTCCCAATTGAATGAATTCGTGAAATTAAGAGTCAAATAATTTTTCTTTATCCAGTCATTTGAATGCCATTTTGAAATGAATATCTACGGCTTTAGTAAATTCCATTTGCTTTAGTTGAGGTACAATATAAAGTTTTCCTTTCAGTAGTGAATATGGGTCCTGCCGAACGGAATCAACACAATGGTTTCGAATGCAGAGTCATTCAGTGTGGTATTAATGAAAGCTCAATACGCAAAAGGGAAGAGTGAAATAGAATCACCATAATTAATGTGCTAAATAATGAAAACGCTTTTGCTAAATAAGCATCAAAATGACCCAGCCCGGATGAGTGTTACAAACTGGTCTCAGAAAATCGCCAGAATAGGTTAATTTTAACAGCAACAGTGTATACGTGTATGTGCCTAAAACTACGTGAAAAAGAATGCGCATAAAAGTGAAAACTTTCAGGCAACTTTTAGTGGAGTATACAATTTATGGCACAGAATATGCAAGAAAAAAGTTAATAAGGTATATGTATTCTTTTAAATAAATATCATTTAATTTCTGTTTTTTTTCCTCTCTCATGTTTATTTTTAAATCTATTATTTTTATCACCTTAGCGTATAATGGTATCCATAAACTAAAATCTTAGTTTTTCTATTTGGCCATACACCTGAATATACAGTACTTACGCATAAAAAATAAAAATAAAAACTCAAGTCAAAGCAAATTGAGTGAGAAATCAATTCAACCTTAAAAAAGGCGTGTTATAACAAGAAGTAACAAGTTATAACATTTTTTGACTTTTATCTTCGTGTACATAATAAATTCCCCAAACATGTATTTTTTTAAATATTTTTATAAAGAATAAGAAAATAAATTTATTTTGTTTCAAATATTTCAAAAATTGCACTCCTATTTTAACTTGGAAATACTTTTCATGACTTTCTGTCTGTTCACCAGTAAAAATACATTTAGCCACAAAACAGCTTGTAAGAGTATTATATTGAATTTTTAAACTTAAAAATACTAAACTAGGAAAGCCACAAAGAATATCAATCGGAAACTCGCATTATTTTTTTAAAGAAAAAATTGATTTTTTATAGGAATAGACGAATACTTTGAAACAATACATAGATTTTAATGTCGATTGATTGTTTTTTTATCCAGAATTTCAAAGCAAAGCAGAACTACCAGTGACAAACCTCTTAATTTTGAACCTCGTTCAAGTGACGAGAACGACACCTGAGCTAGTATTCCATTCTCCAAGCTTCCACCCCAACGAGAAAACTTTGAGCCTCTACCGATTTAACGAGCGTCAGTTCCTTTATAGGGCAGGTCTTTAATGGCGAGTGAGTGAATATTAACGTCGCACTGTTCAGCTATACACGAGGGCTTTTGGTGACGGTCCGTGTAATTTTGAACCATGGCCAAGTGACGCGGACGATACCTGATCTGGCACCCCTCTAACTACCACACCAACGGGAGGACGTTTGAGCTCTCGACAGATTTTACGTGCATCGCTCCCCTACACGGCTGGTCTTCAGTGGTACTGGGATCGAACTCATGACACGCTAGCCATGATCCAATGCCTAGACCACTTGGCTACCGTGGCCTAGGTCTTTAATGGCACCAGGGCTCGAACTCATGACTCAAAGCAAATATAGGCGGCCACGAGTTCACTACCATGACCTTCCGGCTACCACGTCCACTTTGAGGTCAAATTTTCTTTCATAACTATATTGCAGTAATGAGTTTAATTTTGTAATTTAATATTTTATCTTACGTTTTAGCTTAACTTTACACTCCTCACTCCCCCAATTGAATTCTGGTCGTTTAAAATATAAAACCTTATAGATATATATTCAAAAATGTGAAAAATTCTTCTATTCTACTTCTAATGAAACACACTTAAATCGATTTTCACGATCAAAATACCTACTTTTATTAAAATCATTCTAAGTTACTTGGATTTGCAAAATCTCGAGGGTATTTCAATAATCAATGCACACACAAATGTGCGTA
Source organism: Trichonephila clavata (assembly GCA_019973975.1). Taxonomy (NCBI): domain Eukaryota; kingdom Metazoa; phylum Arthropoda; class Arachnida; order Araneae; family Nephilidae; genus Trichonephila; species Trichonephila clavata. The sequence continues at coordinate 14,783 of BMAO01016062.1, read as the reverse complement.
TTTAATCCTATTTACATTTTTACCCAAAGAACAAGGCTTTAAAATTTGAATTCAAGAATTATCTTATAAAATAAGCCTTTATATTTATTTTTATCCCATTGCAATTGTGACAAAACAACTTAACCATGCTTGGCTTTTTTGAAGCACTACTTTTCCATTATAATTTTAAATGTTCATGTCTTTTTAGAATAAAGCATATGTTTTACATGCTTCTTTCAAAATTTGTGTCTATAACATTATTTTTCATCCCAAGTATACCTTAAAATTAATATTTTGTATTTTGAATGAATACTAAATATATTTAAACTATATTCAGATTTACGTAACAAAAAATGAGAATATGGTATAATTATATATCTTTATGTTTATGTGGCGAACTTTGTTTCTCAATTTCGAAAATTATTCTTATCATAATATCTAAAATTTTATCCCATATAGTATTACTAAAGCAGAGGCTTTCTATTCCCTTCAAATATTCAAAACATCAACTGTAGGTCATTTCTTTGCCTTCAAATTTAATTATTTTTAATAATAATGTTGGGTTGAAGCCAGTGAACTATTTTTTTCTTGTGTAAGGATATCTGTGTGATGCACCCACGCGTTTTCCCGTTTCCTCCCACGCATTCATTCTACGGGGACCAAACCTCGATCTATACGCTACGTGCGATGATCTTAACTTATGCTGTTGCAATATTCATAATCATTTTATTTGCTTGTCCTCAATAAATTGTGCTGTCCAGAAAGGTCTGAAGAACTTATTTTACAAAAAGAACAACAAATAAAATTTTAAGAGATGAACACACACACATTTTTGATTAAATATTATAAAAAAACATTACCACGTTAATTCTAGAAAAAATAGATTCCACTATAAAGTCGCTATAAAAATATAGAATTCATTTTATTTTATATTATTGCCTTATTCATCATGGCGAATAGTTTAAACTAAAAAAAAGTCGTAAATATAATATACTTAAAATAAAAATAACATTCTGCTTTTCTAACTCAACTCTTTGACTTAAACAGAAATTCAAAATAAGTAACAATCTTTATATGTTTATTAACTGACAAAATAAAGTAAATGTATTATAAATCTGCCAAATTTGGAATACTTTTATTGTTCAAGAGCTCATTAGCAACTTATTTAAATTTAAGTTAATAACATTCAAGTTAAGCATAGAATCGGAGACTTATTTTATAATCTTAATGTAGTAAAACTATTTTTTTTTCATTCTTTTAAGTTATGTGCAAAAGTTAATTTAATTTGGCAATATTTCTAACGAAATATTGAAAACTTTCAACTGAAAACTAGAGGGAAAATTGAAAGATATAAACCAAACATAAAATAAAAAATAATTTAATTTATTTAGAATGAATTGGAGGCTGAAAAATTTAAAAACGAAGTAGCTATTTTGAGAGACAATAAGCTCAAAGAAAGCTAAAGTAAGAAACACTTTACAAGTAGAATGCATATTCTATAGAAAAACTAAACTCTATTACAAAAAAAAAAACGACGCACCAAGAATAAATTGTCAGATAGAGACAAAAATAGGTGGGTAGGAAGATTATGTACAGAATAAAAAATGATTACAATTTCAGAAAAACTGAATTATTTATTTCAGAGTAACATAGTTACAAAGTAACGAACTGAATAAGGTGTTGACCCATCTCTAGATTGGATGCAAGCTGCCACACGACGTGGCATTGAGTGGTCAAGCGCCCTGATGGTCTTCTGCGGTATTTCTTGCCAAAATTGCTCAAATTGTCGGGTCTAGTCATCAATATTACCTGGGGGTTGCTGTCGCCTTCCCATCATATCCCAGACATGCTCGATTGGAGAGAAATCTGGCGATCTGGCTGGCCAAGAAATGTTTAATAAGCTGTAAGACAGACCATAGCAACACGTTCTGCATGAGATCTGGCATTATGTTGCTGAAAAATAAATCCAGGTACTGCAAAAGGAACGGTAGCAAAACTGTTCTCAGAATGTCGTCGACGTACCGCCCGTAAGTGGGCCTCTAATGACAACTAAAGGGGTCCGGCTGTCAAAAGAAATGGCACCCCAGACCATAACTCTTGGTTGATGGCCTGTGTGGCGTGAAATAGGGAAATCAGGATCGCCACCCTGCCCTGGGTGTCTCCAAACACGTCTTCAATGATCATCAGAACACAGTTGGAAGCACGATTCGTCGCTAAACACTCTACGTCCCCAGTCAGCATGATTCCAACCTGATAGAGTCAAGCAACACTGTAAAATGACTCGAAAGTCTGTAGGCGGGAGTGGCAAGTGGCGTAGTGGTCGGTACGAGCGTAAATTTTGCTCTATCAGCCGTCTGGGAATGGTCGTGGTGGACACTTGTGTGGGTCACATGTCTGATGTGGTTGATGACGATGAATCAAGCGTTGTGACAGCTGATCCGATAATCAATCTGTTCTCCCGATCTGCTGTGGCCCTAGGTCGACAGCTACCATTATGACGCTGAAAACTGTCACTGTCCACCCATTCTTGCCAGCATCTTCTAATGGCCGCATCTCTTCGACCCATATGATGAAAGATTCTTCGATTTGTCCAAACTTCTCCTCTTTCAATCCAATGATACGACTTCTTTCAAACTCTGACAGTTGCTCGTAATGAGCTCGAATCCTACGGCGAGGCATTTTTTCAGTCGTTGAAAGGTATCCTAAATCGCAATACAACAGAAATTTTGACAATCAGATTGAGAATCGCTTCTTATATACACCTGCTGAGTGCGCAGTTCCGATGCTTTGTAGCTTCCGTTATTCATTCGTTGGACACCAAATTTTAATCATTTGCATGTTCGGTTCAAATGATTTTGCATACAAAATTTCATTACAATGTCATTTTTTATTCAAATACTTTTCTCAAATATATTTCAAGTACTTTAAGATTGAGAATGACTTATGTTCCTAAATATACTTTTTGAAGCTCCCTCATAATAAGAAACAGCCTTTTTGGATACAAAAACTCGATGAAATATCGGCATATTTCGCTTAAATGAATTGCTAAAATATATACTAAAACACACTACAGTTTTCATTATCCTTAGGCAAATTTTAAAAATGACTTAAGAGAATATGACTTGAAGAAAAGTAAATAAGAGCAACTTTTTTACTATAAAAATTTTGACTAGGTCAGTAATATTTTGTATAAATAAAGAATTCTAAGCGAAAAATCCCTGTTTAAATTCATTACAGAAATACTCCATTTATTTATTCTGTAAGGTTATTTTTTCAAGAAAATGTTTCCTAAGAAAGAATTTTAGAAATTAATTTACAAAGTTCAAAGATGACATTTTTGTTACAAAATATTCACTTATTTAAAAACAAAACAAGCCTTCCTTTAAACCTTTAAAAAACATTCGGCAAAAATAAAATTGTTATAATTGGTGCACTTTTTTACATGCAGCAAATTTTCAAATGAAAATAAATATTGCACAAATATCAGAATCTGTTAGATGTATCTTTAAGAAAAGTCAGTAATGAGATCATTAAAAAGCTATTAAACATATTTGCTAAAACTAAAAAAAATTGATGAATTAAAAATATTTTTCTTTAATCTGCAATTTATTTCTTCTTGATTCTGATTTTAAAGTCTCTCTAATTAAACAGATAGTTCTAAAATAGAAACAGCACAATCATAAAAAAAAAGCTTAATATACAAAGTAAAAAAAAATAGCCAGAAATCAGTTTTTCTAACAATGTTCAGAAAATAATATCTATTATCAGATTTTTTGACATAATTAAAAGAAAGCTCCATTTTTACAGGATGTTAAAGTTTCAGAGATTCAAGATGTAGTTATTTATTTATACTGTTTTCGATATTTAAACGCTTGCGCTATCATTGCATTTTCAATCGATATCGAATTTATTTTCATTATTTTAAGAACTTTTAAAAAGGCAATACAAATTAAACTGTATTAAGTGAAGCAACCTAAAACTATTTAGTATTAAGGGGAAGTTCTCGTTTTTGAACACGTGCATTTTTATACGTTGTCGATCCTTAGCAAGGATTCGGATCCTACTAAAACCGATAGTTAGGTTAGTATACTATTGATGATTTATCCTCATTTTTTCGTATTTTAGTCCATTTTTTCAAACTTGTTAAACTGTCAACAAGAGTGAAGAAAAAGTGTACTTATAAGACGTTATATGTTATTTGAGTTCCAAAAAGGGTATAAACTCGATGGGAGCAAAAAGAAACTTGTGGGACATGTTAACTAAGAAAGAGTAATAGCTGGAACATATTAAAGGTGGTTTGTAAAATTTTGTAAGGGTAATTTTTCTTTGAAAAAGATGAATCAAGATCAAGAAGGCCATCAAATATCAGTGCTACGCAGTATGATACAGACAAATCCCACGTTAACTTCTACAGAAGTGGGCTTCAAGCTGAAATTCATGAGACTACTACATTAAAAGACTTGGTTTCTTGTCCAAACTCTCTGTTTGGGTGCCACATGAATCAAGAGGAAAAAAATTTAATGGACAGAATTTCGATATGTTCTTCTAATCCTGATCGTCTCAAAAGGAAACTCTTTTGGCATCACTTGGTGACTGGAAATAAAAAGTAGATAGTGTTCAAACGCGGGTTAGAAAAAAAGCATATGCTGGCAAAAGGAAGATACCACTATTCACATCCAAAGTTGGCGTATAACAGAAGGTTATGTTGTGTTGTTGGTGAGACAGCAAGTGTTTAGTGCACTATGAGTTGCTGAAGGAAAATGATGTTTTCTATAAATAAATTCAACATAAACGTCCATCTTTGGCCAATGGAAAGGATATGATTCTTCATCACGATAACGCTAGACTACACGTGGCAAGAAACAACACTTAAAAAATTGCAGAGCTATGTTGAAAATCTTTACCTCTGCCAGCATATACTCCTCATATTGCACCATCTGACTATCATCTGTTCAGGTCGCTGTAAAACTTTCTTGAGGAAATTAAATGTATAAACTACGAGAATGCCAAATGTCAGTGGAAAAATACTCTGTCACCAAAACAGATGACTCCTTTTCCAGGGGTTCTAGATTAGCTGCCAGAACGCTAGCAGACAGTTGTAACTAACAAAAGACATTATATATCAGATTAAATTTTAAATAAAAAAAGAAAAGATTTTTTTTTTGTTTTTTCTTAAGAAATAACGACAGAACTTTCCCTCACTCCCAATAATAAAAGAAGTACTTTAAACGGTGATATGCATGCTGAGACACATACAAATATAACTTTTAATTTTGGCTGAGAATCTGAATATATTAAATGATAGTTTTGACTTTTTATGTAATTCATTTTCCAACGAAATTGCTTTTCAAATTATTAGAATAGTAAAGCGATTAACTCAGGTATAAACCAAGAGAATATGTGTATATATATGTGTATCGTCATTTAATTGCTTAAATGGCTGATCAAAAGTCAGCATTCTTCACCGGTGCAGAGTGTAATACGAGCTACTGACCGAGCTCAAACAGGGACATATAATCAGCTTCCATGACAATGAACTTTCCCATTTAAAATCGCTTCTCATTCGGCATTTAATGGATAGAACGATTTAGCTATGTTTTTCGGATTTCATTATGGGATAACGATTACATTTTGGCAAATTATTAACTTTGGTAACTAAGATACAATGAAATGCTGACTTATTCCAATAAAGTCACGTGTTCTCTGTACTTGATTGCTACTTATTATTTAAAATCTTCAGTGAACTTCCATACCAAAGTAACGGGGGGACTTTGGCCTCGACACAGATTTAACAAAAATAAACCCCTCTACGTAGCAGGTCTTCAGTGGCGCTGGGGTTCGAGTTCACGACGGAGTTCGGAAATATAGCCACTAGGCTACTGTGGCTACATCTAATACATCTCGGAGTCATCTTTTAAATGGTCATCTCTTTGACATAGCGCATTGTATGAATCTTTTGTAAAAACTATTATGATCTAAAATAAAGAATTTGAAATCCGTTTTTAATTTTACTTTGGCTAGCTTATCAGTACAAATCATTGCGTGATTACTAAAATATACTTTTAAAACCTATATAAATTTTCACATTTATTTGAAATTTTCAATAAGAACATTAGAATCGGTGTGAAACATATTCATATACATATTGCTTAAAGTTCGAGAAGAAAAATCGAAATTCAAATAATTGGGATAACGCATCCATAGGGGAAAGGAGAATACTTGAGTTTCATATTTGTGTTGCAAGTATATCATTTCTCAGATGCTCAATTGGATTCGTGCGTTCTTTCCAGTGATGATTAATCTAACCCCTTGTTTCTCTCTTTAAGCTTCGCAATTTATTCAATTGGGGAAGCACTGAAATGCATCAATTAATCCCCGATGTATTTAATTAGTTTCCATATAACTGGATTAAAGGATTGTCCTCTTTGCGATTTTCAACCTCCATCTATTTTCGAATTTTCAAGGATACATAATTATTTGCAGTAGATTAATGAGTGAAGTAACTGAATATTTCATTTACAAAGAATAAAGTTTGTAGCTGAATTTAAATAAAAAAAAGGAAATAACAAAAGTTCATTTTAATTGTACAATCAGGAAATTCATTTTCACCGAACACAAACAGTAGTTTTTAAAACAAATCATTTTAGTTCAATTTATTCTTCATAAAATCACGTTTAAGGAAGTAATCTGTTTCAGGATTTATTTTCTTACAAAATATAACAAGGATTTTACATATAACTATAATTTATTTATTAAATTGAAAAGAATTTGTTTTATTTATTATTATAATCTATATTGTCATTGTGTGTGTATCCGAGGTGTCATTTTCATGGATGACAACGTACAGCCGTACAGGTACCGTGCTATTCTGGGGCTTCTAGAAAGTGAAGATATCCATATTATAGATAGTTCAACATGTCGCCTTAATTTAAATTTCATTGAACATGAGTTGAATGTACTGAGAAGATGACTCATCCCTCAATCGTATCCACAGGAGAATATCAGAAAAAGGAGAAAGATGCTCATTGAAGAATGGTAAATCTTGCCTTGAGAATTATTGGATAATCTGTTGTTGAGTATGAACACATGCAAAGCAAACACTGAAATTAGGAAAATCATATTCTTAATGAGGAGCTTTGATTTATAAGTCTCCCTCTTGGCAAGACAGTGTTTATACTAACATCATATCCTTGCTTCCATCCATACAGTATACTTTTCGTTCATTTTTTGCTGCAAAGCTTTCTTCATCATTCAAGTACTTACTGTATCGAGACTCTGTAGCAGAGATTTCATGTTTCTAAATTAATATTTACGGAATTACGGCAACATCAGAGAAGTAGCTTAAATTGCTTAAATTCAGTGCACTGGTGTATGAATTCTTAAGCTAATATATATATTATATATATATATATATTACAAAATTATACTAAAAATAGTTATAAACCTAAGATAACTATCGTCATAATAGGAAAGATTTAGCCACAGAAATACTAAAAGCAAACTCCCCGCCTTAGGAACTAGGAATGCAGGTTTAAACAAAGTTTTCTGGCCAGCCAACCTTCACCTGAATTTGCCAGTATTCTGGGCCATAGGGAAAGCAATAAATTTCTAGAGAAGCTTAACTATATTATAGATAAAACCATAATCTATTAATGTAATACTATAATGTTATAGCTTTTTAATAATTACTAAAATATTTAAAATCAAAGCCAAACTAATAGACTTACCACGTGAATACATATTCGCTTCTTATGGACAATAACAGTAACGCATATAATTATTAGTATGATAAAGTAGCAATATTACTATATATATATATATATATATACTTTTAAAATTTCTATATTTTATTTTAAAATTTATAGAAAATAAAAAATACCATCCAGACATAAACGATTAATTTTTAATAAAATATATTATTACAAAATTACATAGCTAGAGGCGCCATCTATCTATAAACTGTATAACTGAAAAAACTTTTTTTATTTAACTGTTATATAACTTTTTATAAATTTAAGAGGGTAACTTAGTTCTATACAATGTTTAATAAAGTTATTAATATTTAAATATATATTAGATTTATCACTAACTAATACTTTGTTACGATAAATATAATTCAAAATAATATTTCGATATATTGTGATGGATAAGTTTGAATTCCAGGAGGGAACTTTAAGAATGTTAAAATTAAAATCATCTCTTTTATCATAAATATTGCTATGTAATTTATAGTCCTTAATATATAATGATACATCCAAGTAATTAGTTGTAACAGGATTATTATTAATTTTAAGAAGCTTTAAATATTCCGGATAAAAATTGATATTGGGATTATAATTATTATTTTTACCAAAAATAATTAGGTCATCTATGTATCTAAAAATGTAATAATCATTATTAATAATATAATTATTTTCGTAAAAGTGTAAATATAAATTAGCCAAACTATTGCTAGCAGGGCCACCCTGAGGCAAACCTTTGGTTTGTTTGTACAGAGAACCATTAAAATTAATGTAATTTTCTTTTAGGACAAAATTTATTAGAGTTCTAAATTTTTGTAAATAAATATTAAGGTTATAATATCTGTGATTATCCAAAATTACCCTAATTACATCATTGATATCAATAGAGTTAAAAAGATCTTCAAAGTCATAACTATGAACTGAATAAGTATTTTTATCTTTAAAAAAATCTATAATTTCTTTACTATTTTTAATTATAGCTTTATTACTTTGCTTATTGATGAATTCTTGCAAAATATTGTGCAGCATTTTACCTGCATCAGTGATATAAGTTTTAAAACCATTTGTTACTGTTCTAAATTTAACAGGATTTTTATGAAATTTAGGTGTTAAAAATATATATGGAAACTTAATCTTATGAGTGGGAACATTCAATTTATATATATATATATATATATATATATATGACATGCCCCAGGCCTGCGGGTTAAATGATGAGACATCTTCTATTTTTAACTCGTATTTATTTCGTCCAATCCAACATGGCGTCCCTTTGGCGCCAACACTATAGAACAATAGACGGTACTCCGACCAGAAGTTCACCAGCTACTTCTCTCCAGTACGCGTTCGCCTTCGTCAGCGCTCGCTCCACCTTTAAATAGGTTTACTTACCACAAATCCTTACGCGATGATAAAGAGTTCGCTCTATTTTTATTTATTACTCCCTTAATTTTAAAGCTAATCTTTTCAAACCTGATATATATATATATAACTCTGGTATTCTTTTTAAGTGCGACTTAGGTAAAATAATCCTTTAACCATACACACACAATCCTAATCGTATTCCTAAAATTCGGAAATTGATCATAACTCGTCTTCCATGCTATGAAACAGCATTTCTATATAAGTAAGATCGACTTCGAAAGTAACTTTTGAACAGCGTGTGCCTACATTGTCAAAGCCGTATAACACCGTACTCCTAATTGAATCATTTATCTTTATTCCATCTCATAATTTCGCTTTCAAATTTACATCCATTCGTGAGTCTCATGCATGATTATGCATATGTATTATAATTATTATACAGTGTACTTTTGTAATGTATATATACAAATCTTTCATTAATATCTGTTCAGTACTATTAAGAGAAAATAAGCTAAAAGAGAAAATTGTCTTAATTTTGGCATCATTATTTACGTGCAACATTAAAAATCCATTTTTTGCGAAAGAAATTCGCTTGAGATTAACATATTCACACTTTTAAGCCATCACAATTAATGTACATCTTTTAAACTTATTATTAAATTAATCTTCTTAAAAATATTATTCAAGACTTCAATTTTTTTTTAATTCCTTCGTTTTTTAATCCTTATTCTATTCGTGATGTTTTCGATAACTCTTACCTACATGAAATCAACTTTATGTCATAACTTATTTCTATTAGAGCTTTGTGCATTTCTTTTTATTGAATACTTGACCCCAATTCTTAATATACTAACTTTTGGGGTGATTTAAAGGAAATAAATTATTGCAAGATACAGAGAATATTTTATATCCAATTTCAAAAATATAAATCTATCTTATTAAGAAGAATTTTTCACATGTACTTAAAAAAAATGCACACGTCATTTTCTTGGATCACATAATTTTCATATTAAGAAAAATTGTCCAATTAGTTGGGACGAGAATATATTTCAGTGGTTTATGGTTTCAATTTGTTCTAATTTCATATTGATTCCAAAATCTTGAGTCTAAAGTTTTGACTTATTGTTCGAAAAGTATAATTTTCAATTTTTTTTTTATTTTAAGTTTCCTTTTCCTCTTCCATACACAACTCTTTCTATATAATCCACTTCCCATATAATTTTACGTACAATTTTTTCCAAGGTTTTCTATATATTCAAAATACTTTTCCTTATAATAGGATATCGATGTCCGAACATTCTTTCTTTGAATGTCATCAAAAAGTGTCTTTTGTATTTGATGAAAAGTAATTCAGAAAGTAAGTCATATGGAAAGGGTAAAGACTACAACTGATGCACGATTTTTCAATTGGTAAAAATTAGACGCCGTTTATGTCAACAACATGTTACTATTTTTTATTTTTATTTAAGATATATGAAGTACTTAATTTTCCTTTGCACATTTTCTGATGCTTTGAACAATTTTACTGTCATTCTGAATTTTTTTCATTTAAACATTCCATATTCTGCTGTTATTATTGTCATTATAACAGTTTTAAATATTATTTTTGTAGCTGGTCAATAATATGTATTTGCTTCGATACATTTTTGTATTCATTCCTTAGCTTCTTTCTTTACATTACCATATCTACAAGTCTTAGTATAAATGTTCAATAATTACTGGATTCGAATTCAATATTTATTCAGAAGCATTTTATAGTGTTTTAGATATATTCTAAAAATTATGATTTAGTATTTTCTTAAGTATAACAAGTTTTACTTCACCTTTTTAACCAGAAGGTTCCAAATCCAGGATATTTTCAAGAGATGTTTCCCTTTGCAGCTTTATAACATAAATTTTATAGTATTTTTGTTCTAATTTTAAATTCGAATGTTTATTGGTTTCTTATAAAAATATTATCATTATAACAGGTAATAGTAATAGTTCTATTTTGTAAGATATATTACTAAAACTGGGTACTTTTTAGTTTAAACACAAATTACAATTAACTAACAGTTATTATTGTCTTAAGGATGTTTTTATTAATGTAATTTCTTTTCATTTACAATAAGGATTAGATTATGAGCGAAGAAAGATAAAAATAATAAGTTTTAAATTACTTATTTGTTAAATTCACAATGAAAAATTGCACCATATTTCATTTGCTTTCTTTTCGTGTTTTTTAAAGCCTTAAAACTTAAAGGATGTTTATTAAAAATCTATTTTTTAATATTAAAATGTTGATGGAAAAATAATTTGACGCTATAACAGCATCATTTATTTTATTTAAATAAATAAATATTTTTATCTTTATCAAAATTCGGAAAATAACATTAGTTTTTAAGACAATGTAAAAAATAAAATTCCCATGTTTAGTCTAATGGAAAAGCTCTAAAATAAAAATAAAATAAGTGCTTCTAAGTAAAGATGCAAGATTTTAGATATAATTAAGTAAATGTATTGCATGTGTGGGCTGCACAATTAGAGGAAAATGCTTTGAAAGTGCACGTGCCAATTTCCGCCCTTTCATTCGTTCGCATAAAATTCTAGAAGCTTTAATGCAATTCTGTACATTGCGTGTAAGTCATGGAGATAATTTAATTAGATAGAATTTGTAGACGCAAAGTCCAGGTAAATTCATTCAAGAGCCATGACGATCAATGACGATTGATATAAGTTTCTTACTGGTGACTTAAAAAGGGTGCAGCAGCTTCTGAGTTCCCTTGTGAACTTAGTTCAAACACAGTATACCCAAACTTCAAAAAATATAGTTTCCAGAAGGTTGTATAAAAGAGATAGGTTAGTAAAAAGAGACCTGATGTTTGTATATTCATCGAAGAGTCCAGATTCCATTTACAAGGGGAGGGCACGACTAAGGAAATTCATTTTAGGGACGACACTTTGTGTAATAGTAGTATTCCTTTAGGTTGTTCAACCCTCAATGTATTAGCCCCGAACGACCAATCGATTCGGAGAAAATAGCTTCTTAACTTAAGAGAATTAAATGTTCATAATGTTCGATCCGCAATAGTATGAATAATAGCACACCTGCTTACTGCGTGGCAGGCCAAGGTTCGAGTCACACGATGAGCTTTTTTTTTCAATTCATTTAATTATTTTTACAATTAAATAAATTTATTTAAATTAAATGTTATTTTAGATAATTATTTTGTATTTTAAAAGGTAAATAATTACTGTAAATATATAAATATTCATATTATACTTTAAAAATATAATTATTAATAAATAATATTTATTATAAAAGTATATTATAATAAATATTTTTTATGAAAACAATTGTAATAAATTTAATAATACAATTTAATAAATATTAAAAGATATTTTATGAGAAAATTGGTTATAAACAGTTTTATAATATGAAATACAATGTACTTTAAATAAAACATTACATATATAATATTATAATAATACTAGCCGACCCGGCAAACGTTGTTTTGCCAAATAAATTACTTCTAGTGAATATTTTGGTAGTCAAATAAAAAATGACTAACTGATTGTGTGTGGGAATGTGGTATATGACTGAAAGAGGAATGATGCGCTGTGAACGATGACGGCTTATAAAAGTAACAAAGCACCAACATTCCTGTTTTGAATTTTTTGTACTTTTATTATTTTAACTAATAAATTTCAAATTACATCTATATCACAAATTATGACAATTAAAAAATAACATTATCAGTCTCTTAGCTCAATTGAGTGTACGATATTTTTAATGAGTCCATCTTTAGCCAACACAAACAAACTAGATGGTTTGCCCACGCGAGAACATGTCACGTCCGTGTGAAAAACACGGTTTGCCCAAATCGAAGCCATAAACAGACATCGCTTGGCCTTGATACTTATCGCGATAGTCATTTCGAATGCCAATCTAATTGGAAATTGAATCCTTTTGAATTAACGTAGCTGTACGGTCGCCAACCATGATTCCAGCAACGTCGTCAACAACAGGTGCATTGAATCTACGAATGTGTTATCCTGCTGGTGCTTTATCAGGATTGATGACAATAGCGTGATTGTCACTTTGTAATTTGTGCATGTGTGATTTGAATAATTTCAACAATTCATTGTGCTCATTCAATAAAGTGTCTAGTTCACCGACAATGCGTCTGGCAAAAAGTGAATTGAGGTTATTGTAGCTACAACGTGCATCCACGCTGTAATTAATGAGAATAAGAATAGATTTAAAATTAGAATCCATCATTAGACTTAGAATGAATAATATGTTTCGACTTTCAAAACTGAATTTTAAAGAATAACGACTTTAAAACTGATATTGATTTAGAATGCAATCATATGAATTGTATAACGAAAGGATTTCGACTTACCGCCATTTTCCATGCTGGGCGTCTAAACAGTGTGGAAGAATATATTTATAAAGCTTGATGAAATAAATATAAATTAAGATTATTATTGAGTAACACAAATAAGGTGACAAGTAGACTTTTCATGTATATATTTTCTTCACACGCACACTCACACCGTTACTTGGAGAAAAAGAAAAACGTTGTACAACACATAATCACAAGAACAGCGACCATTACAACCGAATAATCCGAATAGAATGTCATTTTCCCGCCAATCCTACATACTTCCAGAATAAAAAAAAGTTCAGTTCGTGGCGCCATCTCTGGACGGCGAAAGGAGTCAACTGTTCCTCACACACGCGATTGTCGAGTGCGGAGTCCTCACCGCCCATAAAGTAAATTTGTAAAAATGTATGGGTTTCCTTTGGCATTGGCAACAATGAGCCCACTTTGTGATAAACTTGGCCTTTGATCTTGAATGTTGAATTTAATTGTTGACCATTTGCAGCATTATTTTTAACTATTTCTGTTGATCGAACGATGTCATTTGAAAACATGAATTGAATGTTCGAATTGACTTCAGGAACAGATTAGAATCGGGATCCCTACCGATAAGTAAACCGTTCAATGGTTCAGGTGGTGTTTCAATTTCCGGTAGTTGCACTTTTCCTGGCGCGCAACACATCCCGGCTGGCTCATTTTAAAATTTCAGCGCATTACTATGCGGACATTCCTTGTCCATAACACCAATTGTCACATTCGAATGAGCGTAATATTTAACATTGGTCTAATACTGGAATGCTAGACGATGGAATGAATCAGATGTAAATGCTTGATGTACTTGTTGGCGTTGTTGGTCATTTGCTCTGAGTGTGTCAAATAGGAATCGACGCACTTGTCTTTGTTCTAATCGTCTTCGTTGATTTTGTTCAACTCGTGCCTCTTGTGATTGCGATTCACGCAACTGCGCTATGTTCACACTCACATCTTCATTATCCTGTTGGATTTGTTCACCTGTTCTTTGAGCTCTTCTATTTCGCATGGCTGTAGATTTAGTAATTCGACGACCTAAATCAGACCCTTTGCGTCTTGCTGGCATTATTTACTGTACAAAACACACAAATAGATCAAATTGAAGTACTAAATGCTAGAAAACAGTATACTGATAATGTATCTGTTCTTTTATTATTTTACCTCTACCTTTCACATTTATAAAATGCGTATATATTTTCTTTACATTGAAATGATTCCCGAAAATTTGAGTGCACTGAGTATTACAGTTTTATTAATTGGCGTTTAATTTTAAATAAACTAATAAATAAGAACTCAAAAT
>BMAO01016061.1:0-40445 GCA_019973975.1 Trichonephila clavata | reverse complement strand
TTATTCATTGAGAATAGATTGCTCGCTTTATATATCACTCCTAGGGTTTCCTTTTGTAGTTTCACTTGTGATTGATTAAGTGTGTTTGAAGAGAAATAAAATAATATTTATTATGGAAGTTGTTGGTGATGCTTTGTCCCCCCCCCACACGCACAAACCCTTAGGTAGGCAAGACGGTGAAGGAGTGGTGCCAAATAGGTCACCCTTACAAGTTAAATAGAACATGGTCTGAATAACCTACGAGGTGTGACACACAAAAAAAGACTGGTCGAATAAATCATTGTACTTACAGAATCAGTTTTCCTTAACAGTATCACCTTAACAGCAGTTCTCTTTAGCCCTTACACGTTTCTGCATTCGTTCTGCCATTGTTGGTAACAGTTATCGAAAGAGGTTTTTAGAAGTCTATTTAGAAGATTTTCCATTTTTGCCTTAACCTCTTCAACTGAGGAAAAATGGGTTCCTTTTCAGCAAAATTTAACTGCACGAAATAAAAAAAAGTCACATGGTGCCAAATCTGGAAAATAAGGAGGATGCCCCATCACAGCAATGTTTTTTTTCTGGTCAGAAACTGCTTGACAGGTAGGGCTGTATATGTATTTGCATTATCTTTGTGTAACAGTCCATATCCCTTGGTCCATCACTTCCCAATTCTGGCCTTTTTCCCTCCTAATTTTTTCACGAATTTTTCTAGAACTTCAATGTAGTAGTCTTGATTAACAGGCAGACCACTGATGTAAGGGGGAAAACCCACTCATATCGCGAATTCTGGCAATGTTTTGTTCTGTAATCGCTGATCTTGGGCACCCAGCAAGTTCATCAGCTTCCACACTAACCTCTTATACCTTTCAAACAAATGTGCACGAGAAGCAGTTTCATCTGCATAAGACTCGGATAGTATTTGAAATGTTTTCGTGGCTGATTTCTTAAGTTTCACAAGAAACATTATGTTGATTCGAAATTTTTGCTGTTGCAGGGGTTCACTCAGTGACGCAGTACTCCTAACTGGTGCGATCGATTAAGGCGAAACTAGCCACAAAGACAGAGGAGGTACATGGAATGACGTTACCACACAGTTGTTGCCAACTCCACTTTTTTCAAGCTGCAAAATTAGTCTCGTTTTCTTGTGTCACGTCTTGTTTTTCATAAATCACTCGAATCGAATTGATAGGTTTAGACTATCCTGAATATTTACCAAATGTATATCACCTTTCTGTTCAACAGTTCATCCATTTTGCAAGAATATTTTCATTCACAAATAAAGGAAAATATCCCTTCTACTCGGTGCTTTTGGAAAATCTCTCCCTTTCCTTCCTGTGGCCACAGAAGCCAAATGGTCAAAGTCACCGACTGGTGGTTGACATGTCATTAGTTCGAACCAAATGCCACTGAAGACCCGCCATGTACAGGGCCGATGCACACTAAATCTGTCGAGGCTCAAACCTCCTTCCATTGGTGTGGCGTGAAAGATAGGAAAGGAGGGCGCCAGGTCAGTTGTCGTCTTAGCCACTTGACCATGGTTCATGGATCTATCGCAAATATCCTTCGTACAGCTTTATAGTACGATGTAAATGTAACTCCTTTTATCACTCTCCTCCCATTGGAAAGACGTTTTGTTTTCGCTATACATGTACTGTTGTTAAGTGTTTCACGTTAGAAAAGGGAAAATGTAAGTGTTGCCGATTGGAGCTTAAGTCGGTAACTGTTCACAAGTGGCGCAATATTATATATAGCTGCCCATCTGGTATAATGGTTAGTGAGGCTGACTGCATTGCCGTAGGATCTGGGTTCGAATTCTGGAGAAGGTATGGATGTTTGTGTTGTAATCCTTCTTTCCTTTGTGATGTGTGATTCACGTTTACTTCTATGTAAGGCTCCGGGGGATACTTTATGGTACACGGGGTTATAAATGTGTGACTGTTCTATTCACGACTTTATGAACACCTTGGGGACTCTTCTGGGGAAAAATAATTAATTCAACCAACCTTCGCCCATCAAGAAAGCGTGATTATGTAAATGAAGTATATTATATAAATTCTGTTTTCGTGGGTTGTGAGTTGGCACGTTGGAGTTGGCAAATAGGAATTAACATAGAGTCTGCGAGTTAGTTGTTAGTTGAAGATTGAAAGACAGTGGAATTAGTAAGAGGTCTTGGAGTTGTCCAGGAAAAAGATTACAGAGCGTGGATCCAACGACGTTGATCAATCCCGATAAAGATCACCTGCAAGTTTCCAGCATAAGATCCGATGCATAAAAAGTACAGGTATTGTGAGCTTGATTAATTAGAAGTTAGCTTATTAGTGTGCGACGTAGTTATATTTGAGCGTATTTAAGCTGTCTTAGATTCAGTTGAGGGTTCGTAGTAGTATCCCTGTGTTATAGATTCTCACCTCCGCGCTCTACTATTTAATCACCTACTTTAACTAGATTGTTATTGTGTCTGATTGATATTTGGAAAAAATAAATTAATTAGATTGAAATCATGTCTGTGGATCATTCAGTTGCTCCCATGCACCTAGCCTCGTTTACAGGTAGACAAGGGGGTTCAGATGTAAGCAAGAACTGATCGCTATTACAAATGTTCTGAATAAAATAAAATTATATATAGTGAGAGATATCTATGTGTCTTTCGCTATTATGTTTAACTTCACAAATTTTGAAATAACTACCTTAGCAAATTACTCCATACTTTCGATTTGAAAATATTCGAATCATGAATTGCCAAATTGTTATTATAAAAAATCTTGAAAAATTAATAGTGATGGCTGTGTTTTGACCGATAGTCTGTCAATCTGCATAAAACACTTATTTGAATAAATGTCAAGATAAAATAAAGAAAACCTCTTAAAATGAATCGAGAAACGAGCAAAACTCAATTAAA
Organism: Trichonephila clavata; assembly: GCA_019973975.1. NCBI lineage: Eukaryota > Metazoa > Arthropoda > Arachnida > Araneae > Nephilidae > Trichonephila > Trichonephila clavata. Next base: position 37,564 of record BMAO01016061.1, on the reverse strand, counting down.
GGGACTTAAAGCAGCCCAATTTCTAATCAACAATGATGTTTGATAGATAAGCAAGGGATTGTATTTGTAAATATGAGCTTCAGTTGCATCTTACTTCATGAAAATGAAGGGGGGGGAATCCCTGAAATCCCTAACGCTCATGTACTTGTATCGTGACAAACATTAAATAAAGGGGGAAAAACTCCTGGAACACGAAATTTAATTAAGTGACGACTCCGTCTACTTACTGTTCTTGTCAGCGTCATTTGTAATTTGCTTAAAGAGGACAAGACTGGGCTTAATCTTCAAAGATGCGAGGGAAAAAAATAGCTTCGTTTTAAGGATGAAGAAAATTAGTGATGTTGAAAAAAAAATTCATAACAAAGTTTTGAAACACTTTAAAAGGATAAATTAGGGTGAAAAGTATGTGGCTACATTTACATGAAAATAAATAATGGTTTGTAATTATTATTAAAATTGTTTTTTAAAAATAGCAGTAAAATTATTGGAAAAATTTCATTAAAATTTTGAAATACTTAGTCATTTTACAAAAAATGCAACATTATTATGTTTCATACACAAATATGTGTGTGTATGGAATAATTCAAGTAATTTAAATTTTCGGTCAAGGGATTTTATTAATATCTGATGACCTTGAGCCTTCCAAGACCGCGGGATTATTAATTTCTCAGCTAACCCCGCTCAACAGAAATCAGGATTGTCAAAGCTTCCGCTTGAGAAAACTATAGAAACTGAGATCTCCGGAATGAGCAAAGAACACTTTTGTGTATCGTTTAAGGTATCCGACTACCCTAAAATTGTGAATTTTGCCAAAAATTGGCAAATTTGTTTTCTGATTTTATTTTATAGGACATCTTATTAGCTTTAAAAAATTCCAAGTTTATTATTTTCAGTTCACTAGAACAAAAACTACAATTGTTTTAGTAAAAGAAGATGACAATACTTTAAGCAAGATGTCATATTTTAAAACGCGTTTTACTCGAAAAGGGGATTTTTTTAAAATAATTTCAAACGGGACCAGCGATTGCTAAAAAGTCTTTTAAATAATTAGCTGAAATTTTTTTTGTAATTTCTGTAAAATAGTAGAAGTGCTTTGACCTTCAGCTTTATCAATCACTGTTTTATTACAAAATTTACAGTCCCCTATGTGAATATGATCACGGTTTCCTTAAGCAATTTCATATAACTGAGATAAAGTGCTCTCGTTTTTGTAAAAATTAAAATATCTCTTATCATAAAAGTCATTTCGACAATAAATAACATAGCAACCCATCAGAATTGAAAAATTTAAAATTGGTTTATAAATCTTTGGTACAGAATGGGCCGCGTTTATGTTATTTTTTGTACATTTGTCCCCATTTTTTCCCATTTTAGTTATAATAATTTATTTTTCTCTTCTTAATTTTAGCATATTTTTCATAAAATGTACTAAAAAAATATAAAAACTACAAAAAAATCCTCAAATTTCCATTTCTTTAAAAAAGTTATGGCAACCTTAAGTGTTTGCGTTTATTTGTGCTGTATCTCATTTTGTAGCTGTTTGTGTTGTGTGTGTTTTGATTAATTAAAATATGGATTACCAAATACCACAAATCTTTTCCTCTCTTTTCAACGATTGTAACAAGATAAAGTTAACTAAGTAATATATATATATATATATATATAGAAGTAAATAATTCAAAAGAAGACTAATAAATCCCAAGAATCCTAAGATCAGACCGGAAGAACCAAGAGCATGGAACCATGACAAACCAAAAAAGAGAAATGTAGCTAGAGGGGAAAACTATTATGATTTCTCAAGCTGTCACTGGTTTAGGACAGTGAAACAGGATTAAACAATGTTTGTGAGATCTCAACCTTCTCCTGCAGCAGAAATTATTTTTACATAATAGCTCCCAGTATAAACTAAGGCAAAAGCCTAAAACCCACGTGGGTGAATATAACAGCAATAGAATAGAAATTGCAATATTAAATTACCATAGGAATCCGGAAGAAATAGACAAATATAAATATGTATAAACAAAAATATTTTCAAGAGAGGTTAATAATGAATATAACCATAATTAACAATAATGTAAATGAGCAAAGAAACTCTAATCTTACCCGATGTAAACAGATTCCACAAATGTACTGACTCAATGCATTAAAAAACACAGCAATACTAAGAATAAATGCGCCATCTATGTATATTTTTAGTAACTAAACTTAATATAAGCATATATTAAGAATATTATATACTATAGACTAAATATATTAAGAAATATAACAAGAAAATTATATACTATAAAATAAATAGAAATGAATACTTAAAATAAAAATAATTAAATAGCTATAACTTTGATGACATATATTTATAAATAAAACTAGCTGGATAGTTATAGTCTAGGCAACTTTGAAAGAATTTTTTATAATTATTAATTCTCAATAATTCTTCAGATACTAAATCATTATTTCTTTTTATATAATTTAGAATGACATTTCTAAAAATTGAAACGTGAAGGGTACTATTCCAATATGGCATTTTTATAACATTAAATATATATATATATATATATATGTGTGTGTGTGTGTGTGTTTATTCAAAATTCTCTACTATAGAAATATAAATAATCAATAATCATCAAAATCGAAAAAAACTGAAATTTTAAGATAAACCAGACATAAGATTTGAGAAAGGATTCATTATAGAAATTATAAAAAAATAGAATTGATATATATATATATAAATATATGGATCCTACAGTAGTATAAACATTACTGAATTAGGACAACTCTTATATGTAAAATAATTTATATAAAAGTGGAGTTGAACATGTGTTTTTAGTAACCTTGGACAACCTTCCTCCTTTCTGGAAATAATACTGAGCAAAAACCTATTGAATATAATAGATATAATATCTAAATGCATTACAAGAAAAGTTAACTTACCTAAAAATTGCATTCAAAAATGCATAGCCCTTACTATATCTGAGTACAATAAACAAGTTATTGCCAGATTCTGGACTCAAATACAAATTCAAAGCATGGAAATGGCTGAATATAGCAGAACTTAGCAAATGCATGAAAACAAATAAATAAATAAATAAAATAATTGTTTAGTGTGTATAAATACTACCATTATTTGAGGACTACTAAGGTAATAAGTGTATTTAAATATTAAAAAAATTACTACTGTTAAAATAAAAATAAATAATTTTAATAAAAATAAATAATAAATAAGTTTATCCAAATTTAGAATATGGAAATAACTATATCTGTCTATGAAAAATGATAAATTTATAATAATAAACTATTAATATTCAAAGAAATTTTAATCCTTACTATTTAGAATTTCTTTTTTTTTATTCAAATAAATATTAATAAAATTAATTGGGTTATTTTTAATTAAGCAATATTTAGTGAAATGTTTATAGTTTTTTTAAAAATTTTCTGATTTTTTTGAAAGAAGAAATTTATTACGTTGCATATAATTAATAATAATATTTCTGAACATAGAGACATGTACATTACTCTCATTAGAAAAAATCAAAATTCAATATATATAGAGAGAGAGAAATTTTGCAGAGAAATTGTGATTATATATATATATGAAGAATTTTTTTTCTAACCCTTTCGAATGATCTATCGAATCTCTTATCTGACAAAAATAAACAATTCAGTATTTAAAGAAAACAGTCAGAAATCTCTTAGAAAATAATTATTTTCCCAAATCATTGAGAGAAGTGTACGGTATATTATAACTGGGGTAATATGTTCTTTGCTCCAAATTCAATTTCCAAAAACTTTTCTAATTAAAATATTTAATTAAGAAGATTATTAAAAACACATTTCTCTCAGAATAATCTATATCTAGACTTAAAGTAATTTAAATTTTATTTTTTGGATAAATAGATTTTAACGTGATTTTCATTTTTCTACTTTATTGAAAATTTTATGAATAAATCATTAAAACTCGGAAGATTTCGTGAAATATTTCTCTAGAAGAAAGACTTTAAGGAAGAAATGTGAAAAGCTTTTTTTTTCCTCATATGCAATTAGGAAAACTCATTTCACCTCAATATGTTAGTTGATTTAAACTCAATAATTCAATCAATGCTGAGTAATTATAAGAAGATTATCAACGAAATTACTCCACAAATTGTGATGTGAAATAAGGCAACCACCTTTAGTTGCATAAATAGAGAAATTTTAAAAACAAAAAAATATTTAAACTTCAGTGCAAGGAATATGCGAACTAAGAAATTTAATTTCAAAAGTTTACCCGCAAAACTTATTATAACTTTATGACGAATAATTTAAAACGAACTGAATATTTAGAAAACCAATTTTCCATTATTTATTTTTAACTGATACCGTGTGTGTTAGTGGAGGATTAAATGGGGCACAGAAATCCCTTTCACTATATACTTCTTACATCCAAATGTGTTTTGCATTTAAAAAAAAGCAACGTGCAGGAATAGATCTAGTTGTATTAAACTGCTGGGAGAACTTACTTTAATTAAATAAAATTCGAACTTCTCTCTCATTCATTGTATAAAAGTAATATTTTTGTTCAATTTTCTGGCATCATCATTTTCCAAGAAAGACACCATAGATGTGTGATAACTAAAGTAGGATATAAAAATCTTCGATTGTAGTCAATCAAGAAAACGTGAGAAACTCAATCAATCGTGGTTCCTTAAAATGTTGTTCCGCCTCTAGAATCAGTATTCATTGTCAAGTTCAGGGTTCGTTTCAAGAATTCAATGAGTTGGTTTTGCTTCTTCTGAAGCAAAATTAACATTTAAGTTTCCAGTTAAGATAATCGGCTTTTAATCATCATCGGATCCAACGATTGCAGCAGCCTCTGGTGTGTACAGCACTAAACATTTATGGATAAAGGTGATAAAAGCTACGACAGAACTACTTGGTGACTACTGGATCAGTACTTTCGACTGGTTTTTCTGCTAAGTTTCCTTTTTTTTTTTCTTTCACGAAATTATTTTCCTCTTTTTGCATTTATTCTAGGCATTCAGACTAGAATTAATTTTAAATCAACGGAAATAAAAATTAATAATATAAACTTAATGCATCACTTACAGAAGTCACTGTGTTTGCTTACAAGACGCTATCCGTAGTGATTTTGGCGCGAACGTTAGTGACATATACACAATGCCTCAGACACTCCCTTAAAGGGAAGAGCCATTTAATGGTAATATTTTTGGGCGTGTTTATCCGTTGAAAACGACGCGTTTATTATATAAAAACTACGAAAATAGGCCCCTCGAGTTCGTTACAAGTAGCAAGGATACCCACTTAATATCTCCAATATCTAAGAGCCTTTTGCCGAAGCAACCACACACTCCATAACTCTTTTGCAATTCCCCCTTAGCAATCGTCCAACTTTTTCACGGATATGACGCAAGTCACGTGGTTTCCCCCACTCTCTTTTCCTCCTACTCGCTATCTCCTCACAATGGCGACAATTTTGGGGGGAGGGGGGGAAATCAGTACTTCCGTTCACTTTTTGCCTGTTACGTAAAACTGGGCAAATTTCCCATTCACACTCGCGCCTAAAGCAGTTACACTTCAAAAATTACATTATAAGCTTATCACACTTTTTACAAGTACAGGCATCAGTGGAAAGTATACAAGTATATGCAGTATTTTTTCAATAGCCTCTTAACTTCTTTTTTAATCTATCTATATGGAAATATTGTTTTTTAGAACTATTTATGGCAGGCGAATATTGTTGAAGAAAAACTAAACAAAATTCTACTGCATTTAACTCAACTATTAACTATCTCAGACTATAATAATCACTAAAAAAATCAATAACTTCTCATTTTTAGATTTTTCTAACTAAATATTCATCTTCTCATTAATAATTATTTCAGAATTATTTTATAGGGTTGCAATCTCTTTATTTTTGTCTTTATTGGATTTTTTAATCTTTAAATTTAAATTCATAATTTTATAATAAATTTAAATTTATGTGAGATATTTTTTTCAGAATACATTGTTTTTATAATTGTCGATTAGAAATATCATAGTTTTTTTCTTCTTGAATAATGTATTCCAAATGAATCACTGTCATTTAGTAAAATAAAACAACAGGTTAACTCAACTGGATATGTTCCAAATTTTAGTTCTTACTATTGCAATACTTAGAAGAAAAAACAATGGAAAAAAATTCATCGGGTGTCCATTCACTCTCCCCATCTTAACTAATGCATCGTTTTTCATTTCTATCAGTTTCATGTAGTGTGTTTCTTCGTCCCTACATTGATTATATGCATAAGAAAGTGTAAAAGCAAAAAAATATAGAATAGGCCTTTTAAAAAAATAGTTTAACCAGAGTTATATCGTATATATATATATATATATTATATATATATATATTTTATACCAACTTTTATTCAAGCAAAGGATAATATGCTCAGAAATCAGTTTTAGTCCCAATGAGCTGTTTGGTGTTTCAAAACATGACACGACGATGAGTAATTGCATCAGAAATGTGTTTTTTTTTGCAGTTGTTGTAAGTGTTGAAATAGATGATTGATAGCCTCAAAATTACCATAAAGTCATTTATAGGAGATGCATAACATGAAATATCTTAGAAAAAATCATTGTGAGAAATAATAATTTATTTTGACCGCAAAAATCCATTGCTTATTTTATTGAAAAGGTTTTGTCAGGTATAGCATATTCTGCTTATCAATACATTGAAAATTAGGATAAAATTACGGAAGAGAGATATTTATATAAGAGAATAATTTTATAATTAATGATTATAGTAAGAAAAGTAATGTTGGAAAAAAAATGCAACATGATTTTTAATTTAAAAGTTTATAGAAGTGACTGAAGACTCAGTTATGTTCAATTAAAATATCCATTTGTATAATGAAACGTTCATTTAAATGTTAATCTACATATGCATAGATTAAGGTATCTGACTGGTAGCGAGAATTTTTTTTTTTTTTTAAAAGGAGATATGTGGATTTTTTTGTTAATTTTAGTTTTTTTTATGAAAAATATGCTAAAATTAAGAAGAGAAAAAGAAATTATTATAAATAAAGAGGGAAAAATGGATAAACATTGACAAAAAAATAACATAAATGTAACCCATTCTGTACCGAAATTTTATGAACAAATTTTCAATGTTTCAATTCTGTTGCATTGCTATGTTATTCATTATTGAAATTATCATCAGGGTAGTATATATTTTAATCTTTACAAAAACTAGAGCACTTTATCTCAGTTATTACATGAAATTGCTTAAAAAACAGTGATTATATTCACATAAAGGACTGTAAATTTTGTAATAGACAATTTTGTAATTGATAAATATGAAGGTTAAAACAGTTCCACTACTATACAGAACTTACGCAAAAAAATTTCAGTTAATTATTTTCAAAACTTTTTGAGCAATCGCTGGCCCCGTTTGATTATTGAGAAAAAATCATATTTCGAGTAAAATGTGTTTTAAAGTATGACATCTTGCTTAAAGTAATGGCATCAGTTTTTACTAAAACACTTGTAGTTGTTGTTCTAATAATCGGAAAAAGATAAACTTGGTATTTTTATAATGCTAATAAGATGGCCTATAAAATAAAATCACAAAAATTTGTCAACTTTTTACAAAATTTACAATTTTAGGGTAGCTGGATACATTAAGAGATAATCAAATTGCAGTTCCTTAAGTCGGGAACAGTGTAGAGGAGTGATACTCAACCTGCGGCCCATGGGACGCATGTGGACAGTTGCTCTTTTCTGAGTGACCCAATCATGGCTCAGTTCACTAAGATATTAAATTATTTAAGAACAATGTTCAAAAAATTAAGCATGAAATTCTATCATGAAGCAATTAAATCCATCAATTATGCTTTCAATTTGTTTTGATAGTAGATTATAAACAAAATGGCTTGGTCAGAGATGAAATAATCGAAACTACCCCATAACTCAGTAAAAAATACATTAAAGTAAATATTTTTTATGTGTTTGATGTAAATAAAGAATTAAAAAATAAAAATCGATAATAAGAGTTTTAATATTTTGATCAAGTTTGCTTTGCCCATTGTTGCTTTGGTCTTATAGTGTTTTTTCCCATTATCCTTAAGTTGCGGCCTGCGTGAAATACGTGTCATATAAATGTGACCCGACAGGAAAAAAAATGTTGAGTGCCCCTGGTCCAGACTACCACCTATGCATTTAAAAATATGGACCTTATTATATTTAAAGAATTAAATGTTTTTTATATAAAGACAGGTTTCAGGAAACCAATGCATTTTTTACAAATAAAGAGGTTATTCCATGTTCATGGAAATTTTTACAATAGTTTAAATGATATTAAAACTGAACACATTTACACTCTTGAGGGTAAATGACGTTCAGGGTTTTCCGAAAAGAATGTGTATTTAATTTCAGGGCAGCCAAGATTCAAATCAAATACCGTCTGTCCCAAAAATATCAGAGGATTTTAAATGTAAATTTTAAAAAAAAACAGAAGGCGATAGCTTCTGTTTGCTTTAGTTTTTTGTGTTCTCCTTCGGAAACAAAGAATTTTATTCTCACCACGATTCAAAATTAGTTACAACTTTCGTCAACATAGATGGTATTTCTGACTGGAAAAACTATAAAACAATGTTTTTCAAAATAACCATCATTTGCTGCAACAACTTGGCGTAGTCTGAGGACAAAATCTGCAGTCCCTCGTGTAAAGCATTTCCTTTGGAATGGATTAGTATGGATCAAAGATATATTATTCCCTGAGTTATGGTTTATGGGTTGTTATGATACGATGATCTTTCATGTACCTCCAAAAAAAATCACACTACGATAAGTCTCGAGATTATGGAGCTCATTCCATGGAAATTTGTGTATGTATTTGGTTTGCGTTTGTATTTGTATTTGACACAAACAACCCAATTTTCGATAAAAAGATTGAACACATTAGCCATTTCATGTGAACTGGGCATCGTCCTGCATGAGCCACGAGCTATTAGTATCATCCTCTAAAACCTTTTGAATAGCCACAGATTGATGGAAAGTGTCCTGGTGGTATGTTGAGGTAATCGTTTGGTGTCCGAAAAAGGGTACTCTGGAGGAAATGCCAACCCAAAGAGTGAGTGTTGGGACATGCATGAATGAAAGAACGGCTACCTATGGATTTCCCTTTCCTCGAATGCGCTAGCTCTGCTTATTCACAAAACCATGTAAAAAATTCGATTCATTGGAGAACCAAATGTTTCGAACATCTATTTCACATGCTTGCAGTTTCAGCAGCATTGAGTACGTAAACGTCTTGTGAGCATTAATTAGGCGAGTTGAATATCTTAGAGGTTGGCGAGTCTGAATACTTAACATTTGAAAGTTGAAATGCAGGATGTGGTTCATAGTCATTAGTTGTTCTCCAATCTGAGAACTGAAATTTTGTTCGCTATGGGATGACTTGTTGAAAACATCAGCATTATCCTCCATTATTACTGCGATTGGGTGGTCGACATTTCAGTACTATTATCAAAGACCTTCCCTACAATGTTTTTGAATTTTACTGTTTGCTGGGTCGTTTTTGATATTGAATTTTCTTTGGAAATTGCATTTAGTTGAAACAAAACAACGGTGACGACACTTTAAATCAAAAATATTCACTATTCTAACGAATAAACCATTTTCGAAGCCCATGCCAGAACGCTGAGCGAATAATGGAATACCGATCTGACGGCATGGACAGGAGTTTTCCAGTTTTTCCAGTGAGAAGCGCCATCTGCTGATGAACTTTATAACTAATTCTGAAATTTGGGGACAATAAAATACTTTAAAAGGTATAAATCATTACAGAAGATGTTAAAAGTTTGTCCCTTATAATAAAAGTAAATTCTGAAAACATGGTTCATTTAAGAATCAGTATATGGCGAGTAATTTTGATAAAAAATTAAAAATGAATTTCTTAAAAATACTTTTTTAAATCAAACTTCATTTATTATGATTTTTCTACGTACTTAAAATATAATTATTGCATTCACAAGAAAACATAACTCATCGAATAGTATCATAGTCTTCCCTAAATCAGAAATAAACTTAAAGTGAAGAAATATTTATGTATCAATTCAAAATTCTTAAAATCCAATCCATCTACTTAAAAGCAGTTCCTTGTCAAACGACACCAAATTTCAATATTTGATTAATTTATAAGATCATTGTTTCTATCTAGGCAGTTTGGACAATCCGAAAGCAAATAATCCTCGTATCAAATGATCTTCTTTCGATATTTACTCAGGAAACACTCTCTTAATTTATTTGAGATTCATTTAAATGGTCGTAACAGACGAATGATTTCTGATTGGGTCGTAAAATTTATTGAATATTCTAAAGGAGATCCATGCACTCAAAGATAATGTTAAAGTATTCGGCTCTTATGGAGAATTAATTTTAATCTGTTCACCCAGAAAGTGTGTTTCATTTTGGAATATGTTTGAAATAATTCTGAATTAGGCTTAGTCGAAATGTAAATCTAATACAAGAGATTTAAACTTGTGTATATTTTTATCAATTGGATTATAAGTAGTTGTAAGTTAGTTAGCATTAATTAATTTATTTATTCAGAAAACATTTCAGATTTGTTATATTTACTCAATATTACGTATTCAGAAATTTAAAAACCGTTAATTGTCTGTATAGAATGATCCCATATACTTAGATCCTGAAACTTTGACGTAAGTGTAATGTAAGGATAGCGAACAAATATCTATCTATATCTGTATCTCTCTTTCTGTCCCCAATATATATATATATATATATATATATATATATATATATATATATATATATTGATGGGATGGCTTGGAGGCTGGAGGGCTTAGATGCTGATCGGGTTTGAAGATGGCCCCCAAGACACATGTAATTTGTGTATTCCCCTTGTTTTCTGTTGACAGGATGTTGTCGGATTCCTAAGTAAGGGGTCTCGGCGCCCGGTCATGAAAGTTGAATGAACTCATAAATTTGAAGAAGATTCGTGAAATTTGTAACTTTGCGCTTGGTTCCTGACCAATGACTAGGCGAGACCAAAGGGCGTGCGGATGAAAAAAGGGGTAATTTGCCCTCACTTAAAAGCAGGAACCGAGACATTTCTCGGTAGATTAAGAGAGCTTTTTTCCATACTTTGCAGGAAAGCCAATGCCAACCACCCATCACCTAGCCTCAGTTTCAGATAAGTAAAATGTTTGTAGTTCTCTTATTCTTAAATTTTAATAGCGTTTAATCTAATTTCATGATGTATTTTAAATGTAATAAACGAATTTGTTTTAATTTAATCCGAGTAATTCATTAATTTTGCGTTGTCTTTAATTATGATTTAAAGTACTAACCACTATCATGATGCAGACATTAGTTAATAAATCGAACCTGCGTAAATCATAAGATGTTAAATTAAAGCAGTATTAGGAGCGCTGCATCAATATATATATATATATTATATATATATATATATACTAGCCGTTACTCACCCACATCGCTGGGGATTTTAAAATGTTGTATTCATTAGCATTCCAAATTTTACTACATCGTGATTTCAAAAGCAAATTAATTTCGGCTGGCTCATATTCATTTCATGAATTTCATATTTCATGAAATAATAATCTGTAATAGTGTACGTGTTACTTCAGCAAATTGGTTGCTTAGTTTTATTAATTTATGCCGTTCCACTATTAGTTAATACTACTAATAAAAAAAGTGTAGAATATAAAATGTCTTAAAATAAGACAAAGTTAGGGCAAATGCCAGATATATAAGGAGAAAATGGTTGTAAAATTATATGGGATATACTTTTATTGATTGCTATAGGTTTACTATGAACAAAATTGAAGAAAAATATAAATCGCTAGATTTAGAATAACAAGCAACTAATATTTTATTTTACAACAGCAATTTTCATGTTATACGAAAATTTCTGTAAAATACCGAGTGTCCTATAAATTGGTAAGTAGCTTTAAAAGGGGAAGGAATTGGTATATTTAAATAGAGTCTGTGAAAATTTCCAAGTAAAGCCACTTTTATTGCATGCAGAATATATCCCGAAATTAGAGAATATGTATATGTGTCATGCCCCATAACTGACAACGACCCTATCCATGAAAAGTTCACAGCGTTTTAGAGAATATTTCGATACTCTTAAGAAAATGAGCTATGTGGTGTACTTAAGATTTAACCATGCAAGGAAAAAAAATTCTTTATGTATAGTGAACTCATTTGTCCACAAGATACACGCCATTGTAGTGTTTATTGATTTTTTACGAAGCCCAATTTGTGAATTCCTCTCGCTTCACTATGTCACTTGTTAAATTCTGCTCCAGGGGTTGAAACTGGCAAGGGTACATATTTAACACACGACGAGAATAATTCGAAATACCGATGCCTTCTATAAACCAGTATTTTGTGTTAGTTCTCGTATGCTACCTACTGCATGTTTTAAAGGTTTTTTTAGAGAGTTTCTTTCTTTTTTTCTTTTTTTTTTGAAAAATCACAATGGATGAATGTATTTGAAATTTAATACCAGTGGTAGTGTTTTCTTTAACAATACAAATATCACAATAAAAGCTGCATTAAAATGTTAGAAAATAGAAAATGTAGAAGAGTAAAGTAGTAAGCTTACACCTCGTAATTTACGTGACTGATATGTAATAGAATTTTATTGATCTGCTTGCGTTTAGCGTTTTTTATTTTTATAAAAGTGAACAATTTTTTCCTTAATCGAAAAAAAGAAAAAGAAAAAATGATCTTCATGCGAACGATTTTTTTTACACAGTGCTCATTTCTTTTATATACTCAGTTTAAATACAAGGAGAAAACGACCTACTACAGGGCCTCAATAATGTGCTTCTATTACTACAACTGAAAGAAACTCTTTGAATTTGATAAGGGTATGTTCCCCATAGAAAGGGTTCAACCCCTTTTCGGGAGGACACTCCCTGAAAAAGTAATCATGAATAAAATACTAAGCTAAATTCCCATGCAAAAAAAAAAAAAGAAAAAGAAAAGTGGGAGTTAAAAAAAACTTAAGTTAAACCTAATTTGCAAGAGGTAAAAAAGATTTTGCTGTGATTCTTCGCAATACTTTAAATAAAAAATATAATTGCGTACATTAAATTTAGCAGAATTTTTTTTATTAAGTGTACCTAAATAATTGGAAGAATTTATCTTATTTATAATATGAATTTGGATGGGATTTAAAGTAATAAATAAGTGTAAATATTCCAATTATCTTGAAGGCATTTGTAGTGTATGTCTTCATTGAGTTAAAGAGACATTATATAAGAAGAAGTTTTATTTTTAAATGTTGGATCACTTTAAAGTTTCCATACAGACGATTCATGAATTTATGATATAAAAACTGACAAAACAATGATTTTTATGTAAATGATTAAAAATTACTTCCAACATTAAGTAAAAAAATAATTTCAACCTCTATTTATAACAAATATTCAAATTGTAAGCTTCTTCATTGAAACAAAGCTTTTGTGTATGTTTTGAGAAACACGTTTCAAATGACTTCTTGCATCCTTTGAATAATGTTAATTTTAAGGTCATCTATTGTTTGGGGGTAACGTTCATGAACTTTGTTTCTTAATTATCCCTACAGAAAAAAGGTTATGGGTGTTAAGCCCGGGAGAATGGAAAGGTCAAAGATTTTTTAAATTATGCGATCACCAAAAATGTGTCATGATTTCATTATTTATTTAGGGTCGAACCAAGAACCTCGTTTATTCACTTTCCATAATGCACTAAAAAAAATTGCTGAAAAAGCTATGTATATAACATTTCTTCAATAGCTGACTCGAAGAAGAGACGCCCAAGTATCTTTTTTTATACGACATACCAAAGTGAAAGTTGGAAAATAGAGGTTTTTATATCGAGGAGTGAGTGTTGGTTGTGTTACCCAAATGTAAGTTTTTGCGTGTAAGCCTAACTAAATTTCACTAAATCTATTCGGAGATAAATGTTTTGTCCAAAATGTTGAAGCTCTTACAGATAAATTTCCAAAACCCTCAACGACGATAAAGTCATTTCTCAATGTCTGGTGGTATTAGCATCTGTAATATTTTTACGCGATAAGCTAGAAAGTAAGCTCGTAAATCCTTATATATCAGCCTAAGTGATGTGCCCATTTGTAGCGACGAACGCTTCATGGGTTTATGTGGAGATTGAAATGCCATTTGTTGAGTTACTTGTACAAAATCTTGTGTAATAGCTCTCAATCTTTCAATCCTGGGTTTTTCCTTCATTCGAACACGTCTCACAAAACACTGAGAGAGTTATGCTATAACAAGAGAGGACACCACACTTGTTATAGCATATCTCAATCTATGTGTATCACATAATAGCTTAAAAGGAATAAGAATTTTGAGCTTCCAAAAGTCAATTTTTATTTTTCCTGGGCTTTTATATTTGTTTTCTTATTAAATGTCATAAAATTCGCACTCAAGTTATAAAGGACCAGGAAGTTTTTAAGCAATATAATAAATATTCTAGCTTTAAGGTATCCGGGTATGTTCCGAACTGTAATTATGAAAAGCACATGACAATTTTTTTTATATTTAGTATTTAGTGTTAGTGTGTTAATATGATTTAGAGTATCACATATAATTGTTTAAAAATATTATTAAAATAAAAAAAAATTCAATTCAATTTTTCGGCAAAAAAATGTAGAAAGAATGTCATGCTTTCTAATCCTTCACCTTTTTTAGGGAAAATACATCTATGTTAATAATATACTTTGCTTATATATATAGCTAAGACTTCCCTACAGAAACTGAATTGTGATTTTTGAAAGTTCACATTATTCTGAGAGCTAGTATCGATTAAAATAATAACCGGGGTTTTTTGTTAAAACTTTTCCCTTTTAATATTTTTAAAAATTTGAATAAATCTACTTCTATATTGTAGAGTTAAAAACAATCTAATTTAGGTTCTGCGTCTTGGTATATATAGGCAAAATATTATTATAACAGAAGGAATTTCTTATTAACGGAAAATGTTTAGAAAATATGTCATTATTTCTTCATATTTTACCGAAACATTGTATTTAAATAATTTTTTACAGTAAAAATATTTAATTTACTTTATATGTATATTCTTCTTCAGGTAACACTAAATATTAAAAAATTTATTCATTTATACTCTGTTTCAAAATTACGGTACCGAACATAGTCAGATGCCTTTAAGGCAGGCAAAATTGTTCTGCTTGATTGTATGATACTTCAAATAAATTAATTAAAAAGCAACTCTACTTTAATCAGAACCGAAAACTGAGTTTTCAATTTAAATACGTATGAGAAACCTTCTAAATATCGCAATTCTGGCATGCGATTGCAATTTACAATAGAACATCAGCCCTTATGTCTGAGGAATGCTGTTATTGGTTATTCGATTAAACGAATAGGGATATATATTGGTATGTGTTCCATGAATGTAAACCAATCTTTTGTTTATAACTGATTTTATGAGAAATCATTTATTTGAAAGAAGGACTACTCAAAGGCTATTTATACAGAGGGACCCAAAAAAATGTTTGAGCAAGATTTAAGACGGTGAAAACAGTAAATTGTTTGATATTCGATACTTTAAATATCGAATTCGTTTTGAAAATCCTTCTTCGAGTAGGCAATATTTTCTAACAACTAGAAAAATATGTCGTTATAATTCTGTGGAAGTTGAAACGAGCTTTTATTTGTTATTAAATTTTAAAGAGTAAGAAAAATTTCATTTCGTATTCAATATTTTTGTTTCTATTTTAAGCGAAATTCCTGCAAAAAATCTAAATTAATGTTCTTAAAAGTTATTTAAAGTAAACCATCCTTTATGTATACTTCATTTCCCAAAAATATTTTTCGAATAAATTCAGAATCATATTGTCAGGTGTTTCGTAATTTGGTACATTTTCATTTTGATTCAAAAAGTTTTTAAACTGGTTTATTTGAAACAAATTCACATACTATATTAATATAACTGAATAGAAAAGGGCGTAAAAATTTATTAAAATTGATAGTACAGTGCCATTATATTAAAATACAATGTTTATAACTTATTTAATTATAAAAAATCGAACAATTCTAAAAATATTTTTTTCAAAGTTAGTTCATATTTTCTACTATATCGAAGCTTTCCTACATCTTCAAAGTTATATCAATAAAACTTTTTCTTGAATACAATGTATCAAGGTCTCATAATAAGTTCAGGACATAAACCAAAATGAAAAAGTGTTCCTAAATCCTTAAATTCTTTGAAAACATCAAAAATTAATCGATGTTCAAAATCGAATCAATAAAAATAAATCCTTCTTTGAAGGCGAAATAAATTTTGAAATATTATTTAGGGATTATTTTTAAACAAAATCTTACACTAATAAAAAGGGAAATATTTAATGATAGGGTTAATACAAAATCGTAACCTGGAATGGTTTAAGCTATGGCGTTGATTATTTCAAGAGTAAATCTCGGTTTTAAGACTTTCTATCAAAGACTTGGCTGGAGCTGATGGAATACATTCGTTTAAGTTAGAATGGATTAGATTAAAGTATTAAAATAAGATAAGTACCTATATAAAATTTTAATGAAACTCCTTAGGTTTGTATGGAGTTAAAATGTTTCCTGACATGATTGGAATATTTAATAAATAGCTGTTGGGCATAAAATTTCGCTATTTACCATGAAACAGTGCTTCTCAAACTTTCAATATTTGCGACCCAATTTTCAATCATATTGTTCCTTCATACAATAGCAATACAAGGAATACAATAATACTATAATTTGCCGCTAAAGCTACAGTACGACTTAAACCTCTTAAGTGCCACCAGCGTATATATACGTCTCGCTCAGCCAACGCATTAATTTTCTGGACGTATATATACGTCTTTCCGTACAGCGATTTTTTTCTGCGCACTGTTATCCATAATATTATTCCGAAGGTTTTGAAATGCAATAAAAGGATCTTGAAAGTATTTGAGAAGGATTTACTTACTTCAGAGGATTTGCTTTTGTATTCCTTTTATCCCCTCCAACCCCCACAAAAAACATCATATACGAGCATCTACGTGGAAAACGGTGGCATTGGGGAGCGAATGTCGCAACTTTTAATCGGCAGTTAAGGGATTAATTATAAACTGTACAAGTTATCAAGATAAGTATTAATTTTTGTAAAAATAATATATATGTCAAGTCCATGAGGTCACTGATAACTATTAAACTTGTTCTAAACTTAGTATTGTTAAATTAATTATAAAATACATTGTGCAATACTAATACATTTATAAGTGTATTATATCAGTGCAAATGTGTATTTTATATTTTTTATGTCAAAATGCATTTTGTTTGTTCACTTTTAGTAAATTAATAATTTTTTAAGTATTATTTTTGTTTCGACTTTTCGATATGCTCACGCCCTTCTCCCAGAGTTATCACGCCCCCCTAGGGGGTGCGCCCCACAATTTGAGAAACGCTGCCATAAAAGGAAAATTAGTTTTAGCAATGAGGGACTTTGGTTTGAAAAAAATTACAATTATTTAATATTCATAAACAGAAATGGATATTCAATAACATTTAATTTGAATTCCATAAAACATTTTGTTGCTTTCTAGCTTAAATTTTAAAAAGAAGAAAAATCATTTTCTAGAATAAAATTTCCAGTCAAATATTTATTTTATTGGAGCTGAATCTTTCTAAGATAGTAGTTTTTATTTTGTACTTTGTATACTTTTTATTTTTCTTCAAAATTCTATTATTATAAAAAATGTGAAGTTTCTTTAAATATTTTTTCTTCGGATATGCTTTCGCTTTAATTTTCAATTTCTATCTCTACTTTTATCGTTTTCCGTGTATTTCGCTTAAAAGATTTTTTTTTTCATTTAAATCTATGTAGATGTTACCTTATCGAAACTTAATTTTGAAATGTGTTCAACTTTTTACTTTTTTAAGATTAATTTCATGCAGAAAATACATATTCAAATATATATTTAATAAAAGGTACAACGCACATTCATTGCATTAAATAAATTTCATTACAATCCAATTAAACTATAACGTTGAAAAATAATTAACACTTTTTGGTAACATACTTCTAGCAAATGATGTCATATTCTGTAACGAATATTTGATCATGTTGGTGTAAGGTGTTTTAGAAAGAAGAGCCATTTTTATCAAAAAGTTATCTAATTTATTGTCAGTAGTATATCCCAGAGAAAAAAGTTTTGATACTAATTAGATTCAGTTATTATAGTCAGCAAGACTTCTTGAAATTTATTTACTTTTTACAAAATTATTACTTAAATTAAAGTAGAACACATTTTGTATTGTTGCGCAATTATTTAAAATAACTTTCGATTTCTAACGAATATTGTAAACGTCATGTTGAGTAATTCTTTTTAAAATTGTTCTTTTGAAAATAAATTGTGACTTACACAGAAGCCGTATATTGATAAAGTACATTTCGTGTAGTGGTAATCCAAATACATTTTTACATGAAAATTTCAAAAACGAAGAAAAAGTCAATTTTCTTAATATTTTTATTGCTTAAATCAATAGCAAACAGTATTAAAGTTAATTCAAAAATAAAATTTCAAAAAAAATGTCCTTTAAAACTCATGCATATATAAAAATTAAAAAATATGTATTGAATTTTTATTTGTATATTTTGCTTATTTAATGGTATTCGTTATGTTATAATCCTCCAGTTAAAGTTTTTTATTCTTCAAATGAACATAATCTACAAATCGATGCTTCATGATGATTATCCTTTATTGATCCCTAGCATTAAACATTTCAACTGTGTTTATGGATTTTTGCAAATATAAGAGCAGTTAAATTTAATACCGACAGAAGATCACCAACGGGAATTGCTTATTCCAAATTATCACCCATGTGTTGTAAAATTTCACAATAAGGCATTTATTAATCAGTATAATCTATAAATATGCATCAAATAACGAGTTCACCATCAAGCCAAATATTTGCTTACATTTTAGAGATTGAATATAATTTTTCATCCGAGAGAGAATTTGCCATCTAATGTTACAATTGTGTTTCAAAATATCATTAAATGAAACAAATGTTTATTCAGAACTAATGTGTGTTTGTGAAAATCCTACTTAAAACGGCCATAAGCATTTACAATGTGATGAATGATTGTTCGATTTTTCATTCAAACAATCTTTTGTTTAAGTGATTCAAAACTTAATGGCTCTTACTGCATTTGAAAGTATACAAATTGTCTTTGACCCTCAAGAACATTTTCAGAAACCACTGTCGAATTCTTCTTATTGAATATTATATACAACAAAGTGAGAGAATGACTTTAATTTTTGTAAGGACCTTCTTTAATAATTAATTATTTTGAGAAATGCAGCACTCGGAATTGATATTTACCATAATAATGGAAAGAGATACAAATTTGTTCACATCTCAAATGTATATCTCTTACACAATAAGTTATATTTTAGAACGAACAAGCAAACAAACATGCAAGTACTAATGTTTACACTGGCTGGATTGCCCCTGAAGATATCAATACTAACAATTTCTGAAAAAGAATAGAAAAGACCATTGATAATTATGAAACCAGCAAATATAACAATACTTTAGGAAACATCCCATCTATAGAAATAATACCTAATTGGACCAATGACAGAAGAGAAGGGATACTCGGTATTCGCATTTTTAGTAAAAATGATTATAACTCCAGAGCTCCTACATAAATATCAATTAATGTATAACTCTATATATAACACCTGCACAGAAAATAACGATTTGCAACACATTCTCTTAATTTGTGACAAATATACTTCTCAAAGAAATAACTTAAGGAATACACTGAAGATAGATCCATGCAATAACATTACCTTCAGGGAACGTTTGAAACATCCAAATGTAATAAACAAATTTTCAGTTTTTTTGCAGAAGATGTTCTTTCATATATATTAAATAAAAAATGAAAGATATATATAATCTTGCTTTCCCTATAAATGGCTAATTTATATTTACACTTTTACGAAAGTAATTATAATATTAATAATGATTATTACATATTTAGGTACATAGATGACCTAATTATTTTTGGTAAAAATAATAATTTTAACCCCAATATTACTTTTTATCCGAATTATTTAAAGCTAATTAAAATTAAAAGTAGTCCAGTTAAAACTAATTACTTGGATGTATCATTGTGTATTAAGGACTATAAATTACATAGCAATATTTATGATAAAAAGGATGATTTTATTTTTAACATTCTTAAAGTGCCTTACTGGAATTCCAACCTATCTATATCTATATATAGAAATATTATATTCAATTATATTTATCGTAATGACGTATTAGTAAGTGATAAATTTAATGTATATTTTAATCTTAATAACTTTATTAAACATTGTATGGAACACGGATACCCTCCTAAATTTATAAGAAGTTACCTAACAGTTAAATAAAAATATATTATTAGTTGTACAGTTTATCGATAGATAGCGCCTCTAGCTAAGTAAATTAACAATATTATATTTTATTAAAAATTAATTGTATATGTCTGGGTGGTACTTTTATTTTCTATAAAAATTTAAAATAAAATATAGAGTTTTTAAATGTGTATATATATAGTATTAATGTTATTTTATCAAAACTTAATAGTTTCATGTGTTACTGTTATTGTCCATAGCCCTGGAATATGTGTTGTAGTAGTCACGTGGTAAGTCTTTATCTAATAGTTTTAACTATGATTTTAAAATATTTTAGTAATTATTACAGGCTATAATATTATAGTTTTACATTAATAGATTATGGTTTTATTTATAATAATAGTTAAACTTCTCTAGAAATTTATTGCTCTTTCCCTATGGCCCAGAGTATTGGCAAATTCAGGTGAAGGTTGCCTGGCCGAAAAACATTGTTTAAACTTGCAATCCTGGTTCCTAAGGCCAGGAGTTTGCTCCAGTATTTCTGTGGCTAAATCTATTGTATCATGACTATAGTTATCTTAGGTATATAACTATTTTTGTAATATATATATATATATTTCAAGCGGATAATAGCCTTTGTTGCTCCATATCTCATAAAATCTGCAACTGTAATGAGTTATTAACTGTTTTCAGAATGGAAGTTTAAAATGATATCCCAGCTGTGTTAGTATACATGGAAAAAATTCTAATTTAATGTTAAGTATATAAAAATGAATATACAAATGTTCCAAATGTTTTGAATATTTTGAGGGTTGTTTTATAGGGTTTTGAGTGTTTGAATTATTTTGGAATTGAGAAATGGTACTTCATATACAATTTAACCCTCAACTTGGGAAAATGACAGCACACAAATAAAATTTGCCTTGAAAAGAAATGATAATAATTAAATAAATGGGGAATAAAAAATAATTTAAGTAATGTCTAAAATAAAATTTAGATTTGGGATATCACTATCAACGCCAGCAACTGTATAACTTGATTGAAATACCTCATATTCACGATTTCTAAGCGGAACTAAATTATCTTTTATTCTACATTCTAACCTTACCGATTTAATACAGGAATCTCGCTTTAAAAATGGAAGATACCGATTACTTCAATTCGCATTCTTTTTATATAAATTAGGTACCATGAGAAACAATCAAAATACAAGGTAAAATAGAATAAAATCACTGAGACGAAATAATTAAACAAAAGCCTTTAATTCCCTCATTCATTAAATATGTTTATAAAATGATAGCAAAAAAAGAAATATATAATAAAGGACATAAATATAATTAGTTCTTCCTGAAAATAAATGTAATTACTTTATTTTTCTCCCTTATGAATAGCTCAAATCCTTGGAAATAGCATTTGTATAAGAAGAATATTTCTCGTTTTTGCCCAAAAGGAGTACATAAGATTCACTTTTATTTCAGTATTATAAAAAATTACGCAATTTGTGAAAGATGCAGCTAGTTTCTCTTAATATGAAATTAATACGCTCATAATGTGTATGTATAGAGTACTCGCCATTTTGTTAAAGTAAAAACACGTTTGACTAATTTGTGAATGTTACACTTTTGCGGATTTTTGATTTAAAAGAAATTTTTTAACAAATATGCTATGATTTGAAATAGCAAAGTGTCAGAGGAGTCATGCATAAGAAATTTTAGACCGTAGTGGGAAATCTGACGAATTATTTTTCAAGAATTTAATTTTGATGAATCTTTAACAGTAACTCCAGCAAAAAAATTAATAATAATTTCATATCCAATAAACCTTGTAATAGAATTCAGCAATTAATGAAAAAATAAAATCCTACGAGTATTTTTGACAAATGTATGTATATGTGTGATGTGTGTATACTTTTACTTAAAATTATCCTCTGGATCGTAAAAGACGTGAATTTATATCTATTGTGCGTGCTGTACGCGAATTTCAAAATAATCGTTTAAAATAAATTAATTAAAAGTATAATGTATTGCAACGGAGTCTAATTTGAATTAAAACTATCTCCTACTATGAACGAATGAATAGAAAGTATTTTATTAACAATTGGAAATTTGAACAAGAATATATATATAAATATATAGGGAGAGAGTGAACTAATAGTAGGAATTGAAAAAGAGCATGATTTGTCTGCATTATTGTAACACTGCACACCTGGTTTGTCTAGTTTGGCTGAAAAACCGGTTTTTGACACAAACTTTTGTCATTGTTTTAACAGTTACATTGTTACAACAATGGAGATAAATCTAAATTGGCGTCAAAAACCGGTAATTAATTTAATTAATTATCCGGTAATTAATGAACTAATATTTGAAAGAACAGTATTAACATCAATTGTCATCCACTACAAGTTTTAAAAAAATATTTGAACTTGATTGGATGAATAGAAAGTATTTTACTAACGATTGAAAATTTGAACAAGATATATATATATATATATAGGGAGAGAGTGAGCTAATAGAAGAATTGAATAAGTCAGTACTCAATTTTCAATGATTATTTTTTTTCATTTTATGGTTCTTTTTCAAATAGAATGCAAGAACGAAACAAAATGCTCTATGGTCTTGGAAAATAGGTCTTATTCTAAAATCATTTATTGGCCTAAAATTTTAATTTTTTTCTTTCATTTACTGTCTATTTTAATTTTTCACATATATGAACTGTATTAAATTCCGAGATAAAAATAATTATGCAAATTAATGAATAAACGAAGATTTGGTTTAGTTTTACTGAAAATCATAGAGAAATTCAATTGAGGGTTCTCATTCAAATTTTAATCCAAACAAACATGAATTCAAATCAAAGAATTCTAAATGTGAAATGTCATTTTTGAGCAATGCTTTTACTATTTGACCATTTATTTTAGGTTTTATTATTGAGCATTTGCAGCAACTTAAATCCATATAAATAGACAAAAAGTTCTTTAATTACATAATAGAAGATTTACTTTCAGGTATGTCATAGTTAAATATATCATTTTCAAACATATATCTAGTATCTTGCATTTCTATGTTATAAAACATTGCAAAATCATGAAGAGCGTTTGATTACACTAGGCAACATCAAATTGTTTCGGGTTCAAAAATAGTTTATTATTAAGTATTTTGATCTGCTAAACACGAAAATCATCATAAAAACTTCAGATTAGCTCTTGTTTTCAAGAATCAGAACTCGCTATTCATAAATTGCTGTAATTTTACTCATCTTTTCTTTCTGTGTATAATCTTTTTGTGTTCATTTGAGAGGGTAGATGGAAGCTCTTGCCTCAGGATCGATTTTTTAATTCAACGAAAGGCGTGTAACCACGCCATCTTTCTTCAAGTGTGTTTTGAGTCTAACCTAGAGCACCAGTAGAACAAAGAACAGGCAATAATCCCCGATTCAAGTGACATTCACTGTTTTTGGTCTTACAACTCGAGGTAAATCAATTCAACTATATTTAGGTCTCAAAGATAAGTATGATATGAGAATTTTTAGACAGCAAAAAGGATTAACATTATCAACAGTTGGTGAAAGACTCCAAAAACATTTCATGACCCAGGATGCAATATGTCTCTTAAGGTCCATTTTTTACATTCCCAACTTAATTCCCCCCCCCTAAAAACCATGAAACTGTAAGCTATGTGAACACGATGAAAGGTTTCATCAAGATATCGTAGCAATGGAACTTATTTATCAGGGTCGTCGGGATGAGTCAATGCTCGACAGTTATAAGGGATACTCTGAATTCGATATACAAGAGGCAATTCAAAAGGAAATGTTCACAGGAAATAAACTAAAAAATACTACTGATTTCTGATATAAACACGGTTTCTTGAAACATGACTTATTGTACTGTATGTATTAGTTAGTAATGTTTTGTTCTTCAAATTTACCAATAAATTGATGAACGAGCTGTGGTATATCTTAAAAACAAGAACTATAAGATAAATTTCGTTTACATATTCGTTTTTTTTCCAACCCAAAATTAGTAAGAATAGGCTATTTAAAACTAGGAAACAGACAAAAAGTTGATTTTTGTTGACTAGTGTTATTTGAGAAAAGATGACAATTTTTATCGTCATTTTTCTTTAAAATGGCGCTATTATAAATATATCTTAATATGGTTTTTAGGAATATAATTTCACTTCACTTTTCATTTGAATGCACTGCTACAATGCAGAAGACATCACTGAATAGAATTTGAAAGAAAGATCTCTTTGGGAAGTCTTCCGGGAAAGTGTTTATGGTAATTATATTCGAGGTAATCCTCTTCTAAGAAAGTTCATTGTTGAATATTCCCAGAAGACTTTAAGAATTTCTTCAGAAATAATTCCAAAGAATAATAATTACTGCAACAATAAGCCCACAAGTATGGAATCCAAAAAATTAGTTATAAATGTTTCTTCATTTTATGAATTATTTCTTCAATTTTTATGCTCTATATTTTAACGGTATTTAATGCGATGTAATTAAATGCGGGTAAGTATTTAAATAAAAAAAGGCTTTTACTTAAGGTATCCGACTATTTGCGACGAATTTTTATCAAAAAAATAGAAATATGGAGATTTTTTTGTTGTTTTCAGATTTGTTTAGTACATTTTAAGAACAATATACTAAAATTAAAAAGATAAAAATAAATTATTATTTCTACAATTTGTAAAGATTTACAAAAACACAGCATAAAAGGGGCCCATTTCACACAAAAAGTGTATGAAAAAATTTTCAATTCTGATGTGTTGATGTGTTATTCATTTTTGAAATGACTTTTAGGATAAGAGATATTTTAGTTTTACAAAAACGTGAACACTTTATCTTAGTTATGAAATTGCTTAAAATAACAGTGATTATATTAACATAAGGGACAGTAAATTTTGTAATAAAGCAGTAACTGATTAATCTGAAGCTTTAAACACTTCTACTATAATATACAGAACATACACATAATATTTCATTTAATTATTTTCAAAACAATTTTAGCAATCGTCGTTCCCGTTTCAGCATTTACAAAAAAAAAAAAAATCGAGTAAACCGCGAAACAATAAACTTGGTATTTTTATAAAGCTAATAGGATAGTCTGCAAAATAAAATCATAAAAAAAAATTGTCAATGTTTGGCAAAATTCACAATTTTTGGGTAGTCGGATACCTTAATTAAACTTTTTTTAAGAAATAACTTTTACTGCTTACTTTGACTATCTAATTAGTATAATTCAGAATAGCTTCATTTTGATTTAAAGAAACGTAACACATTTTCTAATTGATTATATTAATTATCCTTTCGAAAATTTTCTATTAAACAGTGGGTCTTTATTCGTAATACAAAGCTTCGTTCTCCATTCTTAAAACTTAAAAACAACCCACCTCAGAGGAAAGACGATGACGGATGTCAGGTGTCTTGTAATAAAATTGGCCGTTCGTGGCCTACTTATTACATAAGGACTCCCTTTATTTATCAGAATTCCCCAAACAAGCCCTCAGCATGAATTGGCCCTTTACACCAGCAGAAAATATTTCTTGTTTTGAGGAAAGAATTTTTTGAACCCGTGTGCGCACATACCCATAATTAAATGCAAATATATTACCGTATTTACTCGAATCTAAGCCGCACTATTTTTCCAGTGTTAATGCTACTATCCCAGTATACAGTCTATCCTAAACACCGTTGTCTGCTCGTAATTAGGATATTTTTTGCATACTCTTGTGACGGATCTATACGCGTCTATGACTAACCCCTTGGGGAATCTGCTGGGAAAATAGTTTTACCAACCAACTTTCACCGAAGGAAGGAAACGTGATTATGCAAATTAAGTATATTATATAAATTCTGTAT
This sequence comes from Trichonephila clavata, assembly GCA_019973975.1. Lineage (NCBI taxonomy): Eukaryota > Metazoa > Arthropoda > Arachnida > Araneae > Nephilidae > Trichonephila > Trichonephila clavata. The sequence goes on along the minus strand of BMAO01016061.1, from coordinate 11,289 downwards.
TCGCGAGTTTTGAGAGTTAGTTGGCGAGTGGAGGATCGTAAATTTATTAAGTGCAAATCTGAGTTTATCAATTGAAGAATTCTAAGAGAGGATCACTCGACGGTGATTAAATTCGGGTAAGGATTGCATTCAATGCCTCAACTGTAGGACTCGACTTCATAAAAGTACATGTATCGTGATTCTTATTTAAATAGAAGTTAGGTTATTAGTGCGCGAAGTAGTTTATATTGAGCTTGTATAAGTTATCGTGGAATCAGTTGAGGGTCCGTAATATTATCCACAGGCGAACGGGTCACACCTTCGCGCTCTACATACTGATCAAATTTCTTAATTGGATTACTATTGTGCTTGCTTGATATTTTGAGTCATTAAAATAATTGGAGTGAATCATGTCGACTGATTATTCAGTTCTTCCCACACCTCTAACCGGGTCCGAGGCTAGACAAGGGGGATCAGAGGTAAGCAGGAACCGACAAGCACTACACGCTTCCTTTTAATCACATTAATACCAAAAATACTGGTAAGAGCATCAAGACTAGTTCACTAGTAAGAAAGCAAGTATGAAAAGGGAGGCAAATTTATATGTCGAGAAAAAAAAACGGATGAAGAGCAGCAGCCACTGAAAGTTTGGCATGGTAGAAACAAATATATGTCGATGGCGTAAACAAAATTATATAATGTTTGCTTGTAAATATTCAACGGACTTAAATATAATTCTTTTACATTGTTCTGAAATACATTCTTTTAAAAAAATGTTGCATAACAAATGTATTTTATGGCACGGCAGAAGACATCGTGTGGCAAAATAGCGAACTTCCGAAATCAGGTGGAAAAATGAAATCATGTTTGAAATCATTTTCTAAAGATGATACTGACGTTTAGAGTAATTATAGGTTCCTGTATGCATTCGAAGTTTTTAATTCTGGTAAAATAAATTAATTATTATAAATTCTTATTATTTCTCATTAAAATTTTTTTAAAAAATCCTTAAGTATTCGGATACTGATGAACTACTTGCACAATTTTTTAAATTTTTTCTCAAAAACGTGTGGAGAATCCATGGCTGCTTAGATTCGAATAATTATGGTGCTTCGAAAAATTAATAATATAAAATCAATGTTTAAGAAAAAAAACATTTTTCTTTATATAGTGTGCATTTTTTTAGTTGTTAATTATAGCAAAAAAGTAGATTAATTTTTTTCCTATGAAAACTAAAGCGTATGTGTCTTTTTAATTCATCATTTTTTTTAAATAGGTTTTAATCCCAAGTTTTTTAAGTGGAATCAATTTACGAGGGGTGATTGAAAAATAAGGTCTCCAAAAAATAAAATAAGATTTCGACAAGTTAAAATAGTAACAAAAGTAACAGAATGAAGGAAATTTATTACTCTTACATATTGTAAATTCATTTCTCAAAATAGTCACCACAAACAACTACACATTTGTTCAATCGTTCTATCCATATCTTCATTCCGTTTATGCAGAAAGATTCTGGTTGGCTGCGTATCCATTCGCAACCGGCCGCCTGAACTTCGGCATGCATTGACAAATCTTTGACTTTCAACATCTTCTTCAATTTTGGGAGCAACCAAAAGTTCGACGGTGCCAAATCTGAGCTGTAAGGAGGTTGAGGAACAACTGTGAATTTCAGTCTTCCCATGACGTCCTGTATTTGTGCACCGCAATGTGGTCTTGCATTGTCGTGATGCAAGAGAAAGACGTCCGATCTGATTCTACAGATGTGTTGCTTGAGTGGTCGTGATGGATTTATGGTGACAGAAATTCACCACAAATCTTTTAGTCAGAAATTTCGTATAGAACACACCACTTGCATCCCAAAAGATGGTTTGCCTGACATTTGTTGCTGACATTAAAGTGTTGAATTTCTTGACACTCGGAAAACTAAAATGACGATATTCCATGGATTGCCTCTTTTTTCCTGTGACATAATGATGAATCCGGGATTCCAAATTTCAAGCAGTCATGCTCAAATGGATACGCAGACAACCAGAATCTTTCTTTATGGACAGAATAAAGAATTGGATAGAACGTTTGAACAAATGTGTAGCTAATAGTAGTGACTATGTTGAGAAATGAGTTTACAATATGTAAGAGTAATAAATTTTCTTCGTTTTGATACCTTCTGTTATTATTTTACCTCGTCGGAAATTTATTTTATACTATTGAAGACCTTACTTATCAATCACCCCTCGTAGGTTTAAGTATTCATCATCACATTAATGTTAATCAATGTTATACACATGTTAGTTCAATTAAATTATCGTTTAAGTAATTAGAAAGTAGTTTTTTTCTGACTTCATTCACTTATGGAAGTCGCGCGTCTGTTTTTTCTCCATTTATTTCATTTTAATTTTTGAATATTGATTACAGTGTTAAGTAATTGGTTAATCCCGACTGAATCTCAAGATAAGTGATAAAATGTGTTAAATCCATGCTATATGTTAATTAATTTTAGCACCAATTAGAAAAAAGGGATCAGTTATAAAATAAATTTGATGTTTACTACAACATTAAGTGTTTTAACCGTTTAATATTAAAGAATGTCTGAACTTAATTACTAGTATTGGTGTTAGCAAAAAAGTTTTTCAAGCAAATGTTTGTCCATGATGTAGATATTAATTTATTACAAAAGAAAAAGAAAAAAGTTGAATATAGAAATCTGACAACACAGAACAAAAACGAATCCTCAGAGAAAATTAGTTTCTAATTTTCGTCCGGCAAGATATTTGGAGATTATAATAATAAAATGGTCAATTCTGAATAAAGTCTACAAAATGGAAATAAACCACGTTACACTGAAAGTATAACACCAAGAAGGAATAGCCATAAAGTGAAGAAATATGTGGTAAACATAGAAATACAATAATCAACAATTAATGTTGTTTATTTTGTAAGGTTACTTCACAGATCTAAAACAATGTCAGCTCTGTAAGCTGGCCAGATGGACATGCATGAAGCTACATGTCTAGCTTCAGAGTCATTGCGAGTACGGAAAAAGTTTTGAGAGAGGGGTCAACATTCATTGTCAGCCATTTTCTACAATTTATGTTCTGAACGCGTTGGTGATACGACATGATAGTGGCATTCAATCATGTACCAGGCGTGTTCAGTTGATAGCTTAGAGCAGAATGGTGCACAGGGAAACATCTGTAGATCTTGCAGAGTGAGGTGAATGAATAAGTATTCTTTAACTTAAAATACCATTTACATATATGTGATGTTTCAAGTCAGCATTCAGAACTTTTTTTGTTAAAAACAGTTTATTCATCCAGCGATTGACGCATATTTTCTCAGAGAGAAACCAACACCAAGTGTCCCGATTGGATTTGGAAAATATTAATTGGGCTGTATACTTATTACCAGAAATGCTAAATAACAAATTTTAGTTTATGTCTTTGATTGGAAAGTAAAGCGCAGGAGCGTACATACGAAGAAAATTGAATTTAATGAGCTGGGATCGGAACTATTATGCTTAAAATATATTTTCTGAGAAATAATTAGGTGTTTAAGTTTAACTTAAGACTCGAATATGTTACGGGAAATAAAAGTTAAATAGTAAATAGAAGATTTTATTTTAAATATAAGTTGATTACACACACACACACAACATATATATATAAATATATATATATATGATTATAATGAAAACAACGAAGTGGTTCTAAAAAGTTCTCTATATTTAAGCGCAATGCAGACATAAATAGAAAAGTATTATACAATTCATAAATGTACAAAATCGTTATAAACCTAAGATAAATTAGATTGCTATAGTACTACTGTGGCTAATACTTTTTACTATCATGACTAGTTATATACATCATTTGATAATACAAGAAATATTTTCTGCATTTTTAAACACATTTCAATAGCTTAAAGTTTACGAATAGTCTCTGTACAAATATTGAAGGGTATTTTTATATCTTTCATGAAACAGACCATAAGTTTCACTATCTAATTAAAATAATTTCATGAAGCCTCTTCTGAATTACAGTATTAAATTTATTGTATAAAAAATAAATTGTAATTAAAACTGTTATTTTTAATACTTTTTAATAATACTCGTAGTAAAAAAGATATTTCTATTTAAATGCAACTTTCATATTAAATTAATAATGCACTTGATTTAATTAAATCTTTGGTGGAAATTGCTTCCCTTTTTCTGTTTTTTAAAATGTTCTTAAATTCTTCTCCCTTTAATTTTAAACATTTTACAATTTTAGAAGAACTGTTTTTGAATAAGAAATACTCTATTAGGAAATGTTAATCTAATATAAAAATTCATCTTATAATCAACAATTCTCGATAACTTTAAATATTTATTTTTCAAATTAAATTGAGCTTACATTTCATTTAAACAATACCGAGGAATGAATATATATATATATATATATATATAAATTAAATTTCCTTACATTTTAAAACAAATATTGTTTTATATTTTAAATTGACAGAAAAAAAATTAACTATTCTCTTAAATTTTTCTGGTAAAGAATGATTCAATTAAAATGTCGCTTTAAACAGTTATAGAAGGTTTGATGTAAATTCAAATCTATTTTTTGCCAAGTTAATTATTTGAAAAAAACCGCAATTTTAAAAAACACAATCAAAATGATACATTTCAAGATATTCAGATACAAAAAAAAAGTTCGAATCATAAAATAGCATTGAAACATCACCTTCAGTTGTCATAAAAACTTGTGAAAATCTAAAAAACTATTAGCAGCGATTGATTGCCTTTTTGAAAAGCATCTCTAGCTTAAGGAAATGGAAAAAAAATTCAATACAATTTACAAGTAAAACAATTAACAATTATGAGAGTGAGATCTCTTATGATAAGAGCGATTGAAGAACTTTTATCTCATCGACCAGGATGCATTCGGTCTTCAATTAATTTAACAGGAAAACACTTGACTTTGAAGTTTTCGCCGGTATACTTATGTTCAAATATTTAAGTGTTCTCATTTTAGTTTTAAAAATGGATTATATAATACTGAAAGTGGAAGGCGTTTTAGTGTTAAGTTTTAAAGGAAACTTGAACTAAATTAAATTATTCATTGATTAGATTTAAGAAAATGAAAATTTGTGACTAGATGATAATATTTGAATCTTTAAAACTAAACTTTTATTTAGAATAATCGCTCTAAAACATATTCAGTGCATGACAAATTAGTAGTTTAATCCCCAGAAATTGAACAAAAAGGGCATATAATCTTTTTTGGTCTAATAAATTTATAATGTTATCATTATGAATATATATATATAACATTATCAGTAACGGGAGAGTAAAAAACTGATAGAAGAATAATTAACTGGATAATAACAGAATTTACGAGAATCTAAGGTATTGAACTATAGAAATTATAAAGACTGAAACAGAGAGTCATCAGACTTAATTAGAAAACTACTAGGATTTTTGAAGCTGTCACCTATTTAGGACAGTGAAATAGGGTTAAGCCTTGCTTTATGGATCCAATCTTTCCCGTCAGCAGAAATTTTCGAGATAATTGAAAAACAGAGCCTAATTGAAAATTATGCCTATATCTATCCACACGTGTGAAGGAAACAAAACAAAAATAAATAAATAAAATGAATGTGTATGATTATTGAAAATAGGTTTTTCACGATAAAGATGATTACTAAAGGAGAATTTCAAAAATAATTAACATGTGAAACAAAGACAAAAAAAACTTACATACATTTATGCTAACCAATAATTTTTTGACACGATGTGGCCAATAGTCGGAATATGCGCGCTAAATGATGTTTTAAGTGTTGATGCAGAGAAACAAAAAAGCAGAGACGTCAAATATAAATATTTATATATATATATAGATTCATCTGCCTCTTCATAGAGTCTTTTCCTCGTGACAATTTATATATATATATATATACCATAAAAATTTACAAACAACCTGATATTTTAAAATTTGTTAAATTACAGAGGCTTAAATAGGCTGGTCATCTGGATGGAATGAATGAAGATCGTTGCTGCAAGAAAATTTTCTGGCAAAGCCCATGGGAAATAGACCTCGGGGCAGACTCCCATTAAGATGGATTGACGGTGTCGGAAAAGATCTAAACATTTGAAAGGACAAAAAATTGGAAAACATATGAGATGCCAGGTAGAGATGCCTGGAGAGAAAACCAGGACTCACCCAGGGTTGTAGAGACATTAAAGAAGATATATATATAAATGTGTATATGCTACTATACTCTGGTTGAGACACGATGGAAACTGAGATTCTAAATATATAAATTGGTAATTTAAATACCTGAAATTAAAAAATAAGTTTGAGTTATAAAGTATTTATAAAAATAGCTGCTGACTGAGGACTGTTTTTAATGAGTTTAAGTCCTTTCATGTTTGCCAGTTTTCTTCTTCTGTTTATACTACTAGTTAAGTGTTCTGAATTTATTATTAATAAAAAAAAATATGTGCCACTTTAAGAATTAAAATATGCTGAGATCATTTGATTCATTGTTCGAATCAATGATTATAAATTCAGTTATTTTCAGATTCAGTAATTTAAATACAAGTTCAAGCTTTAAATACACAGACCTATTAGTAGAACTTCCGCATGATTGGTATTTTTTTAAGAAAATAATTACTAAAACCATGGCAAGTCTTATTGCGTAAAATTATGTCATTAAAATGCAGAATTTCTTTATGTTTTCTATACAATAATAACATAAAATAATAATTGCTATTTTGTAATATTTTTTATCAGCATTGGGTTTTAGCTATTTGTTATTTGATAAGAGCGAGTTTAGAGCTGCAGTGATATTTCAAGGGCTTAAATAATATTAATGTAGTTATTATGATTTTTCAGCAGATTTTTCTCACTTATCCCTTTGTAAAATGATAAGATATTTATTTTTTTTAAAAATATTAATCTGAACTTTATAAATATCAATGTTAATTGAAATACTTCAGACGAATTTTAGCTATAGTTTTTTCGAATATTTAGGATTCTTCTTATTATTTGTATATTTAAATATTATTGTTTTCAAATATTTAAAGTAGAAACAAATTTTCTAGTTCTTTTATTGAATATTTTTTTCAAGTCATCATGTTTCAGTTTTTGAACTTTAAGAAAAATGTGTGTTTTTAGGTTTACGATAAAAAGAAATATAGTTTTCACAAGATTATGTATCCAAAAATATATAAGTAGATAACAGCTTGATATTTATCCCAATAATACGTAGTTAAATTTGACATATATACTGATGTCCTTAAAGTACCTATTACTTAAAACTTATTTGAAGCAATGCAATACATTCAGACTCTTCTATTTTATCATTAATACGTAAAATGTAAATATTGCGTGATAAATCGTTTTCTTAAGTTTATTTCGGGACGAAATAAAATACGACATTTACAAATGTGGTCTACCATTAGATAACTTTTCTATTTTTATTCCAAGCTGACTTAATAATTAAGTGTCAAGGACAAAAAAATAAATGCTATGAAAAAATTTAACACGAATACTGTAGCTTTAGTTTTTGCAGTATATGTCGCGCAGACTCAAAATATTTCTTATATATTACTTTTAAAAACCCAATGAAATAATCCCAATTTTTATAAAATGCAAAGATAAAATATCACAACTGTAAAACTAACTTAAATGCATACGTAAAATATAAATGGTATTTAAGTGTACATTTTATCAGATTACTTATGTAATTTATTTTTATATTGTTTCAATATCTATTACACATACCCACAATTGTTTAATACTTGAGTCGTTAAGTTTCATCCCCCACAGTTGGGTTTTCCTCGCCTACTCCAAAGAGCGATTTTTTTAGAAGCGCATAATGGAAGAAGTGTTTTTTTTCTTTTCTTCAGAAACGTGTGTTTAAATAATTGTTGTTATTTAACGCTTAACAAGTAAGCAAAAAATGTATCCAAAATAATAAATACTAATATATAATAAATAATTAGTTAATAAAAATAATTAGTATTGAAAAATAAAACTTTTTTAAGAATGCGTATACATATTTACATAATATACGTTATTGTTGTCAACATTTTATTAGTCTTTAGCTATCGAAAGCCTGAATTCAACACCATTTCACGCAAATAAAAATTAAGCACTCATTTTCATGAAACATTGTATTCGAATATGTATCATTGTCAATTGCTGCTATCTATTAGTAAAAGAAACAACAAGTTTGGAACGAGATACACGCGTTTGAAACGTTTTAAACCGTGCAAAATGCAGATGGACACATACATCGCGTCCGTAATTTTGAGAGATTGACTGAGATGAACGCGCTCAGTGAGCTTGTCACGGCCTAAGGTAAGGGTGTCAAGCTGAAACGCTAACTTGGGCCAAGCAAACAAGGTTTAATTTTAAGTGGGCCGCAAAAAAAAAATCAAAATTTATAGAAACCTAGGTTTATTTCGAATAATACATTATAATAAACATAAATAAAAAAACAAGAAAATTTAAGGTTTTACTTCCTGACACTTTTGTCATCACTTCTCTGCTACTATACTTCCTTTTTCTGAAAAAATTTTGATATTTTATTATGTATTATTTTGTGTCAATATACTGACCGGGCTGCAAAAATGTTCGACTTACATCAACTGTTGTAATTGGGTGAAAAACATACAACCTCATTAAGTTTTTGTAGAATTAGTTTTTAATATATGATAGTTTGTTACTTATTTGATTATAATAACTGTGATTTATACTTATTTTTATTCGAGCATATAGTTATTATCTTTCTATCAAATTGATTCACCAAAAATATTGATGTAAACTTAAAACTGACACAGCACAACTTTTCAATTATTTTCACATATTCTAAGATAATGCAACCCAAAAATGACTTTGTAGAAAGATATTTATAATTATAACACTTCAAGGAATTTTCTTTAAGTTAAAGTTAGAATTTTAAAATAGAAAAATTATAAAACTTTTTAACTACTTTTTAAAAATGTTTCTAAATCTCTACAATTTTAAATTTTAAAAAAATTATTTAATATATTAGTAAACATTAGAGATTAAAAAAACTCTTACGGGAAAAATTATTTTTAACAAATCTGAAAATACACTAAAATTTTAAAGACAGTTCACTTATAAAATCCTTACTAATATTATAAACGCGATAGTTTGGATGTATGGATGTTTGTTACTCTTTCATGCAAAAAAAAACTGAATGGACTTTAATGAAACTTTAAAATAATATAACTTATACATCAGAATAACACATAGGCTGTAGTTTATAAAGATATTGTGTGAAGTGTCCAAAATATAACGATAAATGTCAAATAAGAGTAGGAATAATTCTGCCATCTGCAAGCTATTCTGACGTGCGCTGTAAAAACCGTTAGAATTATACGTATATAATCACGTATCCAAAAAGCTCGCGACAGCATATATCTATCTTTTATATGTATGACATTATCGTTAAAATAGACAACTATAAATACAATAAAAATTTATAATTTATTTCAATGCACGCTTTTTATATGATTTTTTTATCAACCGATCATTATGAAAATTGACAAAAATATGTATTCTTTTTTGGAAGAGGTTTTTGTGCAATCCTTTTTGTTGTAGTTCCCCACCAGGTGGCGCTATAACATATCAATTTCTGCACCATTCAATCCATCGCCAAGTTGCCAGCAGGGTCACCAAAAATGATGCCAGCTTGGCTCTATCGCCAACATTTCGTTATGCTTCAATTGAATCGCCATTATAATGTAAGGAACGGCGTTGCTTGCAAATATTACAATTTTATTATAAAATAAATACAGCAGAAAGTAATAGTAACGTATTACACATCCAGATATAAATTATTTACATTATTTTAAGCGTTCATTTCACAAAATTTGTAACAATGTGTTACTTTTGCTGAGCAGAGATCAGCTTAGAAAGGTGTTTTCAAAAATCGACCCACAAGAGAGTTATGGGCGTTGTAAATAAAAAAAAATCATTTTTATCAGCTATTAGATCTACAGACTTAAAATTTGACAAATATGTTTTTTTTTTGTTGATGTTCAGCTAAGATATGCAAAAAGCTTTTTTTTTTTGTAACATTTGCAATTCGCGTAAAATTAACTCATTAAAAACTTCTTTATCCTTCAATCTGTATTGTTTAATTTTTGAATTTAGCTAGTACTGCATAATTCCTCTTTTTGTAAATGTATTGATCATTTTCAGGGCTTTTGTATATAATGAAAATTTTAATACGAGGAATTGAAGGGAAAAAACGCCAAAAGTTCTTACAAAGCTTTTTTTCAGGATATCCATTTTAACGAACAATTAATAATATAAATTTCCAAACCATTAGAACTGAAGTAACTACGAAAAATTATTTGCTATTTAATAGCAATTAACAAAAATCTATTACGAAAGGTATCAATTTTAATAATGGTTCTGTGTAAAATAATAATTACCTCCCACTCTATTCCACTATGTAATTAAGAAAGAAAGTGTGATTAATCTTCTAAAATTTGGTTTTAATTAAAATAAAAAAAGATTAATTCTGAAATAGAGTGAAAACCAATTAACATAATTGCTTTTAGCCTTTCATGAATTCAGGAAATTTTATAAGGTAACCGTTCTATGGGTAATAATTGACATGTTAAGTACTTCAAAAAACCTCAAATTTCTCTTATTAATGGGTGAGATAAGTAATTCGTTTCTCCTATGAGCTATTTTCAAAATTATCGCTATTTTCCCAAACTATTTTGCATGAAAAAAAATGAACTCTAAAAATGTGTGTGAGTAATCCATTCTAAGAAAAGGTATTTATATACAGTTAGTTTTTCTTTATTAAGGAATTGAAAAAAAAATGTTCCAATTTAATTCTTCTTCAAGAAATGAAAAATATATTTTTTAAAGTATTTATTTATTTTTTTTGCTTTGCAATATCAAGTAAAATACATAGCATTAATTTTGCAGACAAGTTTCATGGTAGAATCAAATATCACATAATATACAATCGACTTAAAATGATTTGGTTTAGTTGTTGTACTCATGTTTCTTTTGTTATATGTATATCTCTCATTTTCTTCCTATTTCATATCATTAATTTTCCTTAATTTATGATTCAATTAGAAATGGGGTTTTTTAAATAAGAAATAGAAAACTTAAGAAAACCCAGCTATTTTAGGAAATCAGTCAATTGAATTTTTTTCGTGGAAATGAAAACTTAATATTTCTTTTACTCAATTCATTCTACTCAAATGTTTGGAGAACAATTATAATCAAAACTTCATATTTTACTCAATAATTAATAATTTGGTAAATTGTG